>PITA01004559.1:0-12898 GCA_004023965.1 Spilogale gracilis
CGGCAAACAGGAAACAGGAGAACAAAACCACTCCCTGGCCCCCACTTGCCTGGCTCACCCGCACCCTTCCTCCTCCCTTCCTTCTCCCTCCCTCACTCCTGCCCAGTCCTGTAGTCCTCTAGTTTGCCACCCTCCTCCCTGGGCCCTGGACCCAGATCCTCTCCTGCCCCTCCATCTCCCTCCCCTACTGCCTCCCACCCAAGCCACCATGATCCACCACCACGGCTGTCCTTGCAGAGGACACAGGTGATGGGATGGGGACTGGGAACGGGCAGGGGGAGGGAGGTAGACCTTCTGCAGGGTCCTCCGTTTTGGTGGCTGCCCCTCAAGGGCCCAGACCTATGGGTCTTCCTCCATGAACTTCTAGATATGGGAGCAGGGTTGGGCTGGAGGCGTTCCCCCACTGTAACCTCCCTTCCCTGCCTGCTGGCTAGAACCTGGTTATAAGATCCAAAGTTGGAGTGAGGGGCTCTCGGCTCGGAGTTCCTTGCTCCCATAACAAGCTCAGTGCTCTTGGATCTCCACCGCCTTCCCGGAATACTGGGTCATAGCCGGGGGCCTGGGCCACAATGAGTGGCTGTGGCGAAAAGCACACTGGGAACCGTCCAATGAGACAGAAGTGGTGGTGGTGAACACACACCTACCAGCCAAGGCCCCTGCCAGCCCCACCCAGGGAAGGGGCCTGGGAAGAGAGAGCCAGGAAGGGGAGGCAGGCAGGGTCTGCCATCAACATCAGCTTCCTGTCTGACTCACAAGCTGGGGTGGGGGAGTGGCCAGCTTGGAGCCCATTGTCAGCTTGGTCGGGACCCCTCTGGGAGGAACTAATGGGCAGGGGGTCCTGGGGAAACCGGTGGTCACCATTCTCCACCAGAGTGGTGGGGACTCCACCTGCAGCTTTAGGGGATATCCTCACTCTGGTGTGGAGTGTTAGGAGAGTCAGTGTACTCTCTGTGCTGGGCAGGGTGTGTGTGTGTGTGTGTGTGTGTGTGTGTGTGTGAGTGAGAGAGAGAGAGAGAGAGAGAGAGAGAGCGCGAGCGCGAGCTGAGGGGATACAGCATCCATGCATGGAATGTGTGTCTCTGGGCAATGTGTGCATGTCATCTGGCTGCCTTCGTGGGGATCTCTGTGTGGTATGTGGGGAGTGTATGGATGGTCTATGGGGGGGGGGTCTGGTATGCTTAGAGACACAGTGGTTATGCTTGCAAATGTGTCTCTGTGGGGTGTGTGGGGACATATATGCATATGGGAGGGTGTCTGGAGTATGTATGCATGTGGAAAGGTGTCCACACACAAGGTCTGTGTGAGGGGAGCACTGTGTTTATGGGGTCTGTGGACAGAGAGTGAGTGTGTGTGGATGGGAGAGTAGTGGGTGAATAGATGTGTGTGTGTGTGTGTGTGGTTTGGGTCTGTACAGGGTGGGTAGGGTGTGCGTTTACACGTGTGCCAGAGTGAGTGTGTTTCTCCACACGTGAAGCTGGGTGCACGAGCATAGAGTACAGCCTGGGTGGGCTGGGACACCGTGTGAGTTTCCGTCGTGAGTGGATGTGTGTACGTGGGCGCCCGTGGACGGGGCGTGCGTCGTGTGGCTGCACGGGGGCGCTGTGTAGTGCCTCCCGCGCGTGTGTGCGTGTATGTGAGTGTGTGGCATTGGGGCGGCTGCGCTCAGGGGCCGCCCCGGAGGGGGAGGCGTCTGCCCTGCGCGACTCGCCGGAGTGTCCCGGCTCAGGCGCCTTCAGGGTCGGGAGGCTGGGGAGGCGCGGAGCTGCTCCAGCCGTCCTGCCGCCATCCGCGCAGGCCGTCCGTCCCCTCGGGGCCCCTGGGTCCCGGACCCGCGGCTCCGAGGGGCGGGCGGGGACCCCCGGGCCCCGCCTGCCACCCGGGGGGCCGAGGACGCCGCCGGCCGGGCGCGGTGGAGCGGCCAGGGCCCCCCGCGCGGCGCGCCCCGCTCCGGAAGCCCCGCCAGCGGCGCAGTGGGGCCGGGGCGGCGGCCGGGCCCTGGGGCCCCCGCCGGCCGCGGCGCTCGTGGGCAGCGCGGTGTGGCGCGTAGAGCGCGCGGGGGCCCGGGGCTGGCGCTGGGAGCGCGCCGTCGGCGTGGACTGCAGCGCCCCGGAGCCGCGCTGCCTCTGGCTGCCCTGCCTCGCCCACAGCGACTGCCGTGCGCCCGGGCCGCGCCGCGCCAGGGTGAGCGCTTGGGGACTGAGAGCAGGGCTCGGGCCTCGTCGGGGGTGGGTGTCTTCTGGCCACCAACTAACTCCTTGGGATCTTTGAGTTAAGTGCGCCCTGCGTTCTGGGACCATGCCCCGGAGTGGGGAGTGAGTGAGGAGCTGGAGAGATGTGGACGAGGGTGGCATGTTGTGGCTGGGAGCTTTTCCCGGGGGTGCTGGATGTGAACCCCTCAAGTCTGGGTGGTGGCCTCCCTTGGCTCAAGCCTCGGTTTTCACAGTGGAAGGTTGGAAGGGACCAGGATTGTTGGAAGAGATGCTGGGGTAGGGACCCTAAGTCAGAGGCAGGCAAGGATGTTAGTAAGTGGAATGGAGGGCACCACTCAGCCCTCTCCCTGGTAGGGGCGGTGGACACAGGGGCACAGGAGGGCTTCCTAGTGGGCAAAGGAGGCTGAGGTGGCAGGTAATGAGTGATCTCAGGGTGAGGACTGGCAGGGGGTGGGGACAATGTGTCTGATGTCCGGGATGGAAGGGGCTGGTAGGGCGTGAGTCACAGTGGGCGCCATGCCCAGCGTGAACGCTGTGCTCCCCGCAATGACCTCTTTATGCTACTAGTGGGGGAGGAGCAGGACTCCTGGGTTCTGGTTCCTGGTGTTGCTAACCCACCACGTGTCCAGTTCTAACTTGTGACCCTGGAGCCATCTGCCCTCTTCCTACCATCAGCTGGCATTTCTGGATGTCTCTTTCTTTCCTGATGCGAGGCTGAGAACATTTGGAGATAGATCTGGGCCAGGAAAGCAGTAATCAGTTATGTCCCCGTGTCCTGTCCCCCCCCCCTCCGAGTCTCTCCCTCTCCATCCCCTTGTCTCAGTGCCTCTCCCAGAAAGGCAGAAGTGGGGATGTGCATGTGCGTGAGCTGAACCCCTTCCCTGTCTAGTAGCCTTTCTGTTCCCATTGCTGGGTCCTTCTCTGTTCCTGTGCCCTTCTCCCTGCCAAGATGAGAGCCAGAACCGGTGTTGTCCCAGGTCAGAGGGAAGGAGAGGAAATGTGTGCATCATAGCATGAAGGACTGAGGTTAAATCCAAGGAAGAACTTCCCGCAGGGGCACTGCCAGATCTAGCTGTTGATGGTGGCTCGGGTGTCTTCTCTTCAGGCAGGGGTGTAGTAGCTGTGGCAGGGGGATTCCTACACTGACACTCTCAGGAGCTGGGTGGATGGATGAGGGAAGGGAGACTGGGAGGAGGGAAAAGGGGAAAGGGAGAGGCAGAGATAAGGGAGAGGGTGCCAGTGGTGCTGGGCCAAGAGGGGATCTGAGAGAAGAAGGCCTACCCCCCTGCCCTGGGTTACAGCCAGGCCCCCTGAGAGGGGCACCCCCAGGCAGCTGGTGGCTCCAGGCAGGATGTGTGCTGGAGGAGGGGTGGGGGGCGTGCGGGGACCTGTCCCAGCCACTTCTCGTCACTGGGGCAGCTGGTGGCTTAAACCTTAATCCAGGACACCAGCAAAACAATGGGCCCTGCGAACAGCCCTCAGCTCTGAGCCTGGGGAGGCAGCGTGGAGGGGAGGCAGCCCACATGGGGGAGGAGCAGCGGCTTCTGGTAGGGGCAGGCAGGGAGGGTCCCCCAGGCCCTCTTCTCTTCCTGATCAGTTCCTTGCCAGGTCAGCAGAGATAGGAAATCCAGGGGATTTCAGACCTCAGCAGAATTCCCAGAGAATTTTCTCCTCTGGATTTTTCAGACCCCCTCATGGGGGGCGTGGGGCTCAGTGGAACTGGCAGGGCTGTAGCTACAAGAGCAAAGAGCCAAGAGGCTATCTCTGGCCTCCTGCCCAATGCTGGAGTCTCGGTCAAGGCCGCCTGGACTGGAGAGCACCCAGCTTTTGCTTGGACCCTTCAGGGGAATGAGCACTCACAACCTCATCTGGTAGCTGTCCCAATCGATATGATGAGAATAACTGGCCCGGCCTGGAGCGTCGCTCAGGCCCCCTGTACCTGCCACCTGGCTGTGTTCACTGGGACTGCATGAAGCCAGCCTGCCTCCCCTGTCATGTTTTTCTTTCATCTTCTGAGACTTGAGGATCCACCTGCTCTTCTAAGCCTGTCTGACTACAGTCCCACTTCCCACCCCACACGGAAATCCCTAGCAAGGGCGCCTGGGTGGCTCAGTCGGTTGAGCGGCGGCCTTCAGCTTAGGTCATGATCCCAGGGTCCTGGGATCAAGTCTTCCCATTTCGGGTTCCCTGCTCAGCGGGGTGTCTGCTTCTCCTTCTCCCCAGCTTCCCTGCTTGTGAGATGTCTATCTGTCTGTCTGTCTGTCTCTCACACACACACACACATAAAATCTTAAAAAAATAAGAAAGAAAGAGAAGAAAAAAGAAATCCCCTGGGCTGCCTTTCCCTCAAAGTGTGAACAGGCGAGGGGATGGATACATGAAAGAGTATCTCAGTATCACTTTTCCTGAGTGGCAAATTTGAACTTTCTCTAGCTGTTCCGCAAGGGAGAAAGGGACTTACTGGGGGGAGGGGGAGGGTAGTTCTCACCCCAGAGCCAGTGGGCTTTTCCCTCTACACCCTGTTCCCCTGAGGACTCCTACCTGTAGTCCAAGGAGGTGCCAAGGAGGAGTGGGGCTTTGGGGACTGTTGAGGTGGGGGTGAAGGGTCTTCTTGGCCTCAGATCGGTTAGGGTGCCTACGGTTGGGGGTTAAAGAGCCCTGTAGGAGACATCCTGGCTTCACCATCTTCCCCAATCTGCCGTCTGCCTCCCTGGGCACACAGCTGTCTGTCACCCTTCTGTCACCCCCTTTCCCTCTCTGCGTCTGAGCCAGGAACCTGAGCCAGAGCCTTCTCTCAGGTGGCGTCCATGCTCTTCTCCCTCTTGCCACAGAAGCAAACCTGTAGGCCCCCAAACCCTGGTCTTCAGATAGCCTCTGCCAGGTCATCTTGGGCAATCCCAAGTATTGCCTCCGGTTGGCCAGAGGGCAGCAGAGGGTCTCTCCCACCCCCCACCCAGTTCCCCTCTTAGGTTCCTGCCAACAGCCAGTGCCGTGGCTGGGCCCTGGAGCCTCAGGAAGTTCCTTTAGTTGTTTGGGGTCCAGGCTGCTCCCTTGTGGCTCTAGTCCCCCAGCTGTTGTCTCTGCTGCTCCTAAAGGATGTGTGTGCGTGCACCGCTCTGTGGGCACACGTGTGTCTTTGTGTCTTCAGCACATTCCATGGGCCTGGGTCTGTATGATTATGTGCGACTGGGTGTGCACATTTGTCTAACGTCAGTGTGCACGTGTCTACTCCTCTGTGTGTCCATCCTGTGCACCTTGGACCAAGAGTGTGCTTCTCTGGGTGTGTGGTATGTTTGTCTGCAGGAGTGCATGCTGACGTGTCTGTGTGTGCGTGTGCGTGCGTGTGCGCACGAGCGCGCGCGCGCGTGTGCGTGTGCGTGTGTGTGTGTGTGTGTGTGTGTGTAAGATGGTGCGGCAGGTAGCAGTGAGCACGGATGGCAGCAGGCACTTCCCAGGCAAGCAGGCTCTGCGTGCAGTTCCCGGAACATACTAGGTGCTCAGGGAACATTTGCTGACCTGAATGAGTGTGTGGCTGGGGACTCACCTCCCTGGAGGCCAAGGTGTCCTGTGGGGATGGAGGGGAGAGAAAGAAAGAAGCAGCTTTGGGCTGGTGAGGGCAGGAGAGGAAGGAAGGGGGAGGGGGTGGGAGCGGGGGAGGGGGCCTGGAACACCCCCCCTCCAGCCCATGTCCCCCACCCGTTGTCCCCCCATCCCTCTTCCTGGCTGGGGGAGGCAGACTCAGGGGCGTGGGCCGCAAGGCCATTCAACCCTGTGTCCCTCTGCTCTCACAGCTGCCACTGGGCCCAAGAGATGGGTGCTCCCCTGGGCGCCCCCTCCCCTGGCAGGGGCCGCGGACACTGCTGCTGCACAAAAGCCTCCAGGACGGCTTTGGGTTCACCCTGCGCCACTTCATCGTGTACCCTCCGGAGTCAGCCGTGCACTGCAGCCTGAAGGTACCGCAGCCGGCATGGACGGAGGGTGGCTGAGAGTCAGGGACAGCCCTGGCTGGGTCATTTGCATTGTGTGTGGACTAGCTCCCTAACTGCTTTGGGTTTGATCTTCCCAGGAGAAAGGGTGGGGGATGGTTCTGGGTGGGGAACTCGTGGGGGGAGTCAGGATGGTCATGCCCCCCCCCCCAGACTCTTGGCCTCTGGAAGGTGAACAACCTTCTCTGAGAGATGCCGTTCCTAGGATTCTTTGTCCTCTTTGGCTGCTTCTGAGCTGGCTTCATGGCCCCCTCCCTGACCAGAAGAATCTGTCTTCACACACCCCTGGCACGCCTGGAGTGCCCCGGCCCACGCTGTCCTGGGCTTTGTGCTCTGGAGAGCGCCAGGCTGGGAGGAGGGTGCCATGGGTTCTAATCGCGCTGCAGCTCCTATCTCACTGTGGGCCTTCAAGTGGTCTCACTCCCCTCTGGGCTCCATTTCTCCTGCTGTAATATGAAGGCATTTATCTACTTGACCCCCAAGAGCCCTAAGATAAATGTCAGATTCGCTGAGTCCCGGAACCAGAGCTGCTGCGCCCCACCTACAATGTGGGCTCAGGGGGGAGGACCTCCCTCCTGTGAAGACACGCGGGGGGGGGGGCGGCAGGCAGGAACCAGGGCTCCCCAGGAGGGCCCTGTTTCCTCCCCCACCTCTCTCCCAGCAGGGGAGGAAACAGATTTATTTTGGAGTCAGTGAACCCGATTTTGCCCTTCCCTTGGGGCTGGGACCAGCTGTCGGGGGCTCTCTCTTAGGGAGCTTGGTCCCGCTTGCCAGAGAACCAAGGCCTTGGGTTTCACTCCCTGTGTCTGTGGACGCGCATGACTCTCTGTGTGCAGCTGGGTGCGCGAATATTGGTCACATGCATGTGTGTTTGTCGGTCCGGACGTGTGCATACGGGTATCTGTGACTGTGACTATGCCCCTCGCGTACACAGCACCGTGCACGCTCATCCGTGTGTGAGTCTGGGAGCACCAGCATGTAGGATTCCTGTTGGCTGCAGCTGAGCTTAAGAGTGCAAGCCGAAGGTGATGGTGTGTGAGAGGGAGGGGCACAACCCCCCTTGATGCCTAAGGACCCCAGCCTCCTAGCTCCCTGGAACCTCCAGTCCTTCCTTTCCTTCTTCCCCAGAATGTCCCTCCTGCCTGGCTCCTGCCACCTTCTCTCCGGGGACCCTGCTGAGGGCTGAGTAGGACAGACGCAGCCTGAGTGGTTGAGGCTGGGTGGTGGGCCTGTCTCCGAGGGACCTCATGCATGTGGGGCACTGGAACAGCCCAGGCAGGGCAAGCCAGGGACAGGCTCCCTCCCATTTCCAGAACCTGCCAGGGGCTGGGAGCCCCACAGGGAGCTCAGGGGTCTAAATGCATCCAGTGCACCCGTCTGCCCCTGCTCACTGTGCTGTGGCACGCTCCACGCAGGGAGGGAGGGGCAGAGGGACTGCTCTCCAGCAGGAGCCAGTGGCCTTCGGGTCCCTGCTGGGGTGCCGGAGAGCCCTGGGTTTCTGCCCCTGCCTCTGAGTGGCCTTGGACAATTCATGCCCTGTCATCTGCATGGATGGATGGATGGTCCGTGGAGAGTGGTAGACCAGATGACAGCCAGCGTGGAATCCAGCCCTAGTGTGCCACGTCCTGCTTCCCTGTCCTGTCTCCCTGACCTTTTCCTTTCTCTCATTTCTGTTTCCTCCCCAAATCCACTACTTCCCCTCTCACTGCTAGGATGTTCCTAGAGGCCTCCCTAGTGGGTCTCCTGGACTCCATTTCTCAGCCCTGCTAGATGCTAGAATCCTCTTCCCTAACTGGTATTTCACATCCACTCTTTCCCACCCAGGAACCTCACTGGCTCCCTCTTTCTCTCCCTTCAACCCCAAAAGCTTTAGTCTGACTTCTGGCACTTGCTGGTGTTGCTTTCTTTCTCCCTCAGCTCAGCTGATCCACTCCCACAAATGCTTGCTTCTTTCTGCCATCCAGCCCCTGCATACACCCTCCCTTCCCCCACAATGCCCTCTTCCCTCCCTCCTCAGAGTTGCCTTAAAATCCCCTCCCCCAGAGCGGTGCTAATCAGGCCTTCCCTTCCATTCTCTAAGACCTGATAGCCATTGTTGGCACTTGTCCTGCCGGCTTATCCGTGTCTGCCTGGACCCTTTCTGTGGGTTAGCCCGTTTGGAACTGCTGCGTCCGTTGGGCTTTGCGCTCCCCAGGGGAAGGGGTCTTGGGTCCTCCATTGGACTGGGGGCTTTCAGGTGGCTGAGATACAAGGCTGTGGGATCAGCAGTCAAGAGAGAGGGTTCGTGTTACTGGGGAACATTGCCTGGGACTTGATGTCCCCACTGACACACACACTCCTGCCCCGCCCCCTCTGGGCGCTGGGCTAGTTGCGGGAAGATAAGAGGGAGGCTGGGCAGGGAGGGGAGCTTGAGGGGCCTCCCAGGTGGAGCTGCTACGGGCAGGATGGAGGGCCCACATCCACCTTTCTGTCCCCTGCAGGAGGAAGAGAATGGAGGCCGAGCAGGAGGAGGTAAGGAGTGGCGGGGTTGTGTGCCAGGGCTGGGACTGGGGCCCGTCCTCCAGCTTCTGTTTCTGCCCCCTCTGCCCCAAGTCAGCCTGGATTTTGCTGTTCCCCCTCCTCCACCATTGTCCAGTCTTTGCTCTTGTCTGTGTCCACTCTGGATGTCCGCTCTCTCTGTCTCTCTCAATCCTTCTTTTCTTTTCTCAATTTCTCTTCCTCTGGGCCTGTCCATTACACACTGGGAGCAGACGGTGCTCTGGGGAGCGGATGGCTTTCTGGCCCCCTGGAGTTACTGCCAGGGTAGACTGAGGCACAGACAGGGCTGCAGAGCCTGGGCGCTGGCGGTAGGGTGTAGCTGACCAATGACTGTCCTCAGGGATAGAGATACTGGGGTTCTATTGGGTGTAAGGGGAGCCCTGAGGTCTTTTATCTTTTCTGATGGGGGCCTAACTTCCCTGGCTGTCACCCTTGCTAGCCCCAAGGGCCCCTTTTTTGCTACCCAGGGTATATTCAAGACGGGAAGCCTTCTTTCTCTGCCACTGGGGCTTCTGTGGGGCAGCCATGGCGACACTGTCTTCCCGAGTCCCCATCGTGGAGGCCCATGGGGGTGAGGGCAAGAGCCAGCTGACCTAGAACAGACCCCTTTGATGGAGACCGCAGCGGAGGATAATTGCTGGGGTGTAGTGTGATCTCATGAGGGAGTGAGCGTCCATCTCAGGATCTGGAGGGCTCTGCGTAGAGCACCACCACCCCGACCCTGGAGAAGGGGTGGGAGGTGGGCATTGAGAGTCTGTGAGCTGCAGGACCCGTCTGCAGCTGTCCCCAGGTCCCTGGGTGTGGGCGTTCTGCCCCGCTGGCCGGGGAGCTCCAGGAGGGCAAGGCCTAGTCTGTCTGTCCGTTCATTCTTGTTAGTCTGCTTTCTGGCACAGTGCTGGGGCGCAAGAGGCATTTAAGGAGTGACTCTGCGGGTCCATGTAGGTTTTTGTTCTCCCAGGGGTGTGTCCATGTTTGTGTCCGTGTGTGATCCTTCTGAGTGTGTGTCCCCTATGTGTGCGCTGTGGATGGGTGTGACCTTCAGCAGCTCCCCCCCAGCTAACCTGGCTGATGCCCACCAGGACCCTCCCCCCGGCACCATCGCCTGGAGCCCATGGATACCATCTTTGTCAAGAATGTGAAGGATGACGGCCCGGCCCATAGAGCGGGCTTGCGCACGGGTGAGCTGTCCAGATTGCCCAGTTTCTTATACTTCCCTGGGTCTCTTCTCCCTAACTTCTGGTTAGGATAGGATTTTCAGATCCAGGACACCCCTTGGCCTGCTCACATTGCCACCCTGCCCCTTTTCTCCAGGAGACCGGCTGGTGAAGGTGAATGGGGAGAGCGTCATTGGGAAGACTTACTCCCAGGTCATAGCTCTGATCCAGGATAGGTGAGCGCCCCCTGCCTCCCTTCTCCTGTCATAGCGCCCAGCCCGCTCCGCTCCCCAGTCATTGCACCTCACCCCCTTGACCCTTGAGGGATGGGGGTTGCCCTGGTGACCAGGATCCCTATTCTCCCAGACACTGTTGCCTCCGTCTGGCCTGACCCCCTGCCCTTTCTCTGTAGCGATGACACTCTTGAGCTCTCCATCATGCCCAAGGACGAGGATGTCCTCCAGCTGGTGAGTGCTGCCCTGCTGCTTGAAGTGGAGGGCCCTTGGGGCCTGGGAGCACCATACATCCCTTCTGCTCAGGCTGCCCTTGTGCACTGGACCCTTTAGGAGGCAAAGAAGAGTTTCGGGGGCAGCACCAGCCTGGCATTGCCCAATTGGAGCTGCCACGCCCATCCCTGGGCTGGGGCTGGTTGTTGCTTCATTCAGGGCTGCTCTCTGTGCTGGGGGAGGGGGAGCGCTGGCCTTGGCAGGCAGGATTCCTGCCAGGATATCAGGAAGGAGGGTGGCCCAGCGGGCTCTGCCAGACTGGCACGTTCTTGTCGGCTCCCAGGAGCCTGTTCTCCGCACCCCCTCCTTGCCTGGCTCCACATGAGCATGTCTCCTGTAGATATGTACACACACACACACACACCCCACCTTCGAGTGCTGCTGTTCACACAACACCCCACGCACCACTCACAGCATAAGCAGAACACACTAGATCCACAGCCTCACAACACAAAGCCCGCAGCACCTACCCTTCATCCTGCTCCCGTACACGGCCCAACACCGCATCCCAGGTACACCGCCCCGGGCCTATGCGGCGACACACACAGCCACATCCCACACATCCTCGCGGGTCACAGACACCACAACAGCACAACACACTGCGGGCGTCACAGCACGCATACCCCGACTTACCACCATGTACACACTCACTGACGTTGCAGAGGCTTGCTGTGGACACAGCACGTGTGCCCATAGACCTTACGGGCGCGCTCTGGCCCGGCACGCCATCCCGGTCACTCTGACTTACACTCTCGGGGTACACAGGCCCAGTGCCCCTTCCCCTGCGGGCACTTTCAGCGACACCCAGAACCCGGCCCTGGGCCGCCACCCTCGGAGCAGGCACCCAGACTGCACGCAGGCACCCTCCACTAATGTGTGCCCCTGTCTGCACACACACACATGCGTACACACACATACATAAACCGTCTCTCTGTGTACCCCGACCCCGGTCCTGGCCCCAAGCCCAGGCCAGTCCTCTCTGCCCAGTGTCCAGTTTCCTGATCTCATGGGCCACAGCCAGATGCCAGCTTGCTTGACTTGACCCCAAGGTCACTGCCCCCTGGGGGAAGGCTGAAGGCTGGCTGGCTTCGGCCCTGGATGTGCTCGCATAATCACTGTAATCACAGTGCCATGCTTGGCACCGTGCCCCTCTGGGAACCTCCACCCCTGACCTGGATTGTCCCTTGTCCTTCCTGGGGAGAGGGAGGTAAGGCTGGAGGCCCAGAGAGGTGGATGGCTCCCCACAAGTCTCAAAGGCCCTTTGGGTGCACTTCCCCCAGGCTGAGGCGAGGCCAGCCCTGAGGGAGTGACAGGGCGGGCTCTAGGGCTTCCTAGGATCTCTCCTGCTGGCTGAGGAGGGCAGGAGTGGGGAGGGCAGCCCCCTTGAGCTGTGTTACGGAGAGGTTCGAGTTTGGGTGGGCTGGTAGCCCCAGGTGTCAGCATCTGGGGCCCTCTGCCGGCACCCCCCCCTCCATCCCAGTCCAGCCAGAGGGTGGGGCCCAGGCATTCCTGTGGTTGGGAGCCAAAGCTGGAGGCCAATGGGGCCGCGGCAGCTGCTGACGCCACCGCCGACGCGGCGAGGCCCCTCCACACCCATCTTCCCCTCCCTCCTCCTCCTCCCGCTGGCCAAGAGAGTGAGCGAGCTGGTGGGGGCTGAGGGCAGCCGCTGCTGGGAGGGCAGACTGGGGGTGGGGGGAAACGGAGGCTGGGCTGGCACGCTGGTCAGTGGGGGTTAGCCCGGAGCCCCGGGGGAGGGCGGAGGCTGGCCGAGATGCTGCTGCCACCGCCCTGATGCGGGGAGCCTGGGGAGCCGGCAGGATGGCAGGAGGGAGAGGTATGTGCCTGGCCCCACCGAGTGTGTGGGTCCGAAGGGGGCTGAGTGTGTGTGTGGGGGTGTGTGGTCTAACTTGTCCGTACCACATCACATGGTGTGTGTGCCTGGGACCCCAGATAGTTATTTGTTGTGTCTTATCTCATTGTGTATTGCTATGTGTGTGTCTTAGGGTGTGTTTTTTCCGGTATCTCCTTTTGGTGTGGCACAGGCACGCGTGCACCCTTGTGTGAGTGTGTCTGTATTTCACCCACCCCGCCTTTGATACTTGGCCCTGCGTTAGCCCCCTCCCTCTGCCCTCCCGCCCCAGGCACCCATCAAGGGCCAGCGTAGGCCAGGGCCACAAGGCCGCTGTCCCTGGGGGCTGCCTCCTTTTTTGGCTGGGCCTGGGCACGGGCCCTGTCGCTCCTCAGCAATGCAGCGTCAGCCTCAGCTCCCAGTGCCAGATTCCAGGCCTGGGGTGGCAGAAGGTGGCCCAGCCTCTCCCCCAGGCCTGGCCCAGAGGGAGCAAGAGGTGGGCAAGTTTCTCCTCACTCCAGCGGCCCAGGAGCCAGGCCCCAGCCCCCTGTCCAGGGGATGGAGGGAGAGCATCCAGGGGATGGAGGGACAGTGGGGCTTTCCCAGCCCCCGCCCACCCCCAGCCCACTCCACCGCGGACACACCCCTTAGTGGG
>PITA01004559.1:12998-58218 GCA_004023965.1 Spilogale gracilis
GTGAGTGTGTGTGTGTGTGTGTGTGTGTGTGTGTGTGTGTGTGTCTCAAAGGCCTCTAATTTCTTTGTTCTCTCCCTCCCTTCCCGGACTCTGTTGGAGCATGCCTTCCCTCTCCCACCCACTCAGGGCTCCCCCCACCCCGACTTGGTCCTTTCCCTCAGTCCCTTTCTATGGGGTCCTGATTTCCCGGGGCTACTGTGGTTCTGTCTTGTGGGACTCATCCAGTTCTGCTCATCTGCCTCTGTGTTCCCGGCCAGGCCTACTCCCAGGATGCCTACCTGAAGGGGAACGAGCCGTATTCTGGAGAGGCCCGGAGCATCCCAGAGCCGCCCCCAATCTGCTACCCTCGCAAGACTTATGCCCCGCCAGCCCGGGTCTCCACCTGGGCCACTATGGTGCCTGAGCCCCTCTTGGCACAGCCCAGTGACCCCCGGAGTCCTGCCGCCTGGAGTGACCCGGGGCCCCGTGTCCCTTCTGCCGCCCGTACCCATCCGGACCACCCTTCCTTGGGGATGAGCCAGCCCCGCCCCAGCCCTGGTGCCTTCCCCCACCTCCCCTCGGAGCCCCGGATGCCCCGTGCCTTCCCCGAGCCTGGGGGCCGGGTGCCCCCCAGCAGACTGGAATGCCGGCAGGCCTTGTCACACTGGCTTTCAAACCAGGTCCCCCGCAGGGCGGGGGAGAGACGATGCCCTGCCATGCCCCCCCGGGCCCGCAGTGCCTCCCAGGACCGGTTGGAGGATGTGACTGCCCACCGCCCGTGGCCCTGCTCCACCTCCCAGGGTGCCTTGAGCCAGCTGGGTCAGGAAGGCTGGCACCGAGCTCGCTCAGACGACTACCTGAGCCGGGCTACCCGCTCCGCCGAGGCCCTGGGGCCAGGGGCACTGGTGTCACCCCGTTTTGAACGCTGCGGCTGGGCTTCCCAGCGTCCGCCTGCCCGCACCTCTGCCTGCTCCTCCAGGGACCTCCCTGCGCCCCAGGCCCCACCCCCACCTGGTCTCCAAGGCCTGGACGACATTGGGTACATAGGGTACAGAAGCTACAGTCCGTCATTCCAGCGCCGCACCGGCCTCCTGCACGCACTCTCCTTCCGGGACTCACCCTTCGGGGGGCTGCCCACCTTCAGCTTGGCTCAGTCCCCGGCATCGTTCCCACCAGAGGCCTCTGAACCGCCTAGGGTTGTCCGCCCGGAAGCCGGCACCCGGGCCCTGGAGCCTCCCACTGAGGATCATCGTGACGAGGTGGTCCTGAGGCAGAAGCCTCCCACAGGCCGCAAGGTCCAGCTGCCCCCTGCAAGACAGATGAACCTTGGGTTTGGTGAAGAATCCCCAGAGGCAGAGACCAGTGGGCGAGTAGAACGCCTGGGCAGGAAGGTGGCCCCTTTGGCCACTACTGAAGACTCTCTGGCTTCTATTCCCTTCATCGGTGAGTGATGGCGCAGGGGGCTGTCTTGGGAGACTTGGTCATCTGTGCCCTGCCATACCCCACCCACCTGTCACCATGGGCTGAACTCTGGGTTAAGGGCTGATGGGATCAGTCTGTTTCTCTTTGGTCCATTTATCCGTCCATCCATTCATCCTTCTGTGCTCTCTTGTGTCCTGTCATCCTTTCTTCTGTTCATTTCTCCTCCAGCCATCTGTCCTCCCTCCTTCCCATTATTCCTTTCCCTTTCTCTTCAGCTCTCTGTTTTTACTTCCTTCTGTCTTTCCCTCCTTCTCTTTCTCCCTCCTTCCTCTTGTCTGCCCATCCACCCACCCACCACCAACTCACCCACGTATTCATCATTTTTCTTCTTTCCTCCTCCCTTTCTTTCTCCTTCCTCCCTTTGTTCATTCATTTCTCCCTTCCATCCCTCCATCATTTCTTTTTTCTACCCTTCCTTTGTTCCTGTCACTCTTCGTTCCTTTCATTTACCCTCCATTCAACAAATACTTATGTCAGGCACTGTGTGAGGTTCCATGCTCCTGGCATGTGTGATCCAGCAGCGGGGACAGATGATAGGACAAGAACAACCTCAGGGTGTGTGTGTGTGTGTGTGTGTGTGTGTGTGTGTGTGTGTGTGTGTGTTGGGAGTATAGGGAGCTCTAGGGGACAGAGGAGAGCAACATGGCCTAGATTGGGGCATGGTAGCCAAAAAGAGAATCTTGGAGAAAGAAGGTTAGGGCTGAGACTTGCAGGATGAGAAGGAATTAGTCAGAGGGGAATGTTCAGGGCGAGAATAGACTATGCCAAGACCCTAAAGTGAGAGAGGCCAGGTGCCCTTCCAGGTCATCAGAATGGGTCCAGAGAGGCAGTGTCAGTCCCTGAGGAATTTGGACTTTATCCTGAGAGCAGAGGGGACACTGAAGGTTTGCCGCCTGCGTAACAGATGTTGGATAAGGGAAAGGCAAGAGAGTGGGGAGGCCAGCTGATTCCCAGGTTTCTGGCCTAGTAAGAGGGTTGTGCCTCACCTCCATATTGGGAATAAGAGTGGGGCAGGAAAAGGTTTAGGGTTTGCCAACTGTGTCCCTGAGGGTGCAGGATGGGCTGGGTCTAGGGGCTCGGGAGAAAGACCACAAGATCATGAGGCTGAGAGCCGAGAGATGGTACCTGGAGCTGAGTGTAGTAAGCTTACCCTGCATGTACTCGTGGGAGTGACGGAGAAGAGGCCACACCAGGGAGAGGAGACCAGCCCTGGCCTCCCCGGGCTGGCCTTTGGTCTGAGTAGGTAGACACAGTCTTAGTTCCTGGTCTCGGGGGAGATGTGAGGGAGACTGGCTTTCTCCTTAAGAGACCCCTAGTCTATTAGCCCAGTCTAGGGAGGGCGGCTCAGTCTCATGCCTGAGTCACACCTCGGTGTGCAGAGCCACCCCACCTGGGAGGCAGGGGCTGAGCCTCCATGCTCCCGTCTGGGGAGTGGGGAGCCCTTGGCCATGGGCATATTGCCAGCAGGGCCTTGGAGGTCTTGAGCCTTGGGGAGGTGGTCTGGTTTAAGCCTTGGGCCTAGAGGTGAGGCTGGGGTGGGGGCAGGCAGGTTTAGCCTGGGGCCAGCTTTATCCACCACTCCCTCTGCTTGCAGATGAACCCACCAGCCCCAGCATTGACCTCCAAGCCAAGCA
Source organism: Spilogale gracilis (assembly GCA_004023965.1). NCBI lineage: Eukaryota > Metazoa > Chordata > Mammalia > Carnivora > Mephitidae > Spilogale > Spilogale gracilis. Next base: position 16,094 of record PITA01004559.1, read on the forward strand.
CGTCCCTGCCTCCGCTGTGGTCTCTAGCGCCATGAATTCAGCTCCCGTCCTGGGCACCAGCCCGTCCTCCCCAACCTTCACCTTTGCCCTTGGCCGCCATTACTCCCAGGACTGCAGTGAGTGCTCCCTGAACCCCAGGCCGGTCTTCTCTCTTGCTGTCTGGTCCTCGGGGGTGTCTGCTGGGCTCCCGCTGCCTCATGTCTGGCCTCTTCCCACTGGCTTCTGCTACCACTGGGGCGCCGTGGGTAGAGTCACCCCTGGCCCAGCCCAGAGGGGAGGGCTCTGGGAACCCCCACCCTGCGGCCCTGCTGACCCTGTGGCCCAACATGGGCGGCTTTGCAGGCAGCATCAAGGCCGGCCGCCGCTCCTCCTACCTGCTGGCCATCACCACGGAGCGCTCCAAGTCCTGCGACGATGGGCTCAACACCTTCCGGGAGGAGGGCAGGGCTCTGAGGTGAGGACAGGCTGCCGCCATCGCGGCCCCCCACCCCCTCTGGGGGTCCTCAACACCCCAGGGCAACAAGCTCCCTCCCTGGAAGGCTCCTGAGCCTGGGGATTTGGGGGGAGGCCCTGGCTCCGCCTCCCACACCCCCACACTCCACTCTCGCCCCCCAGGCGCCTGCCAAACCGCGTGCCCAGCCTCCGGATGCTGCGAAGCTTCTTCACGGATGGGGTGAGTGGTGTGTGTGCAGGCGGGCGAGAGTGTCGGGGGGCTGCGGAGTGGCTGGCACCTCAGCCGTGGAGTGCAGTGACGGGACACGGTCTCCTCCGGCTCCTGTCTCACCTCCCCCCTCGGTCCCTGAGGCCCCTATCGTCAGCCATGTGGGCATCACTTAGAGACACTCGCGCCCTCCCACCCCAGGCCAGGGCCCTTGCAGTCCCCCCATCTGGAATGCCCTTTCCACACACGCTCCTCCACAGCCATGTGACTTACTTGGTTACGTTCTTCAGGTTTTCTCGAACTTTTCAGAGGTTTTAGCCTTCATCCCTGATGTGTCATGCCTCCCTCCCGCACCTAGGTTTTCCTCCTTAACACTCCTTCTGTGATTCAGTTTATGCATCTGTCTCCTTTCTTGCCGGGGTCCCTGCCGGAATGTCAGCTCCATGAGGACAGAGATCTTACTTGGCCTACTTGCTCCCCGGGGGTCCTAAAACTGCCCGCACCGGGTGGCATCAGGCAGCACGTGCGTGGTGTCTGCGGGGGATGAGGGACATGGGCAAGGAGGGGTACCCAGGATTGAGAGCAAAGGACGGGCTGGAGTTCCCAGCCTCTGCACCTGGGGATGTCCGGGGCTCAGTTCTGAGATGGCCCTCCCTCTTTGTGATTATGGACAGACTAGAAGAGCCATTTGATTTCAAACCCTCGGTATCTTCAGTTCATTTGACACCTTGAGGACATTGTCACCTGGCTTACTCCTTATCACTTCCTCTGCTTACTTGACTCTCCCTTGACCTGTCACTTCTATTGCTGGAGTCCTGTTGACACTATCACTTCCTCTGTTTAACTCCTTGTGGGCATGACTACCTGCTCCATGAACTCAGCCTCTGTTGATGTTTCTACTTCCTCTGTTTATTTAACTCCACGTCGACACAATCACTTCCTCTGTTTCCTTAGTTTCTTCGAGTCTATAAAATGACGGGAGGTTCCAGATTGGCTTTTCCAGCTTGGGGAGGCATGGGGTCGGCAGGTCACGGCCTTTCCTTCTTTCTGGCTTCCTCAGCGCACGTGTCCCGTGACCTCAGCGCAGTGATTCAGAGAGGGCAGGCGGTGCCCGTGAGGCCACACAGCACGGCAGCCTGCGGGGCTGCGCCAGGCCCATGGGGCTCCTAAGTTGCCCTTCATTGTCTCACTGCAGTCCTTGGATAGCTGGGGCACTTCGGAAGACACAGATGCTCCTTCTAAGCGCCACTCGACCTCTGACCTCTCAGATGCCACCTTCAGTGATATCAGGAGAGAAGGCTGGTTGTATTATAAGCAGGTCCTCACCAAGAAGGGGAAGGTAAGGTGCTTGCCGGGATGAGAGAGAGGTGGACGGAAGCCGCCTCCGGCAGAATGCTCCAGCCCCTGCACCCATCCCACAGCCTCTGGAGCCAGAGGGGGCCAGCTGAGGCTGTAGCATGAGGGGTAGAGGTTAGATGTCAGGAAGAACTTCCTGGGAGATGTAAAGAACTCATGGAAAAGAGGTTAACCAGAGAGAAGGGCTCTGTTGTACGATGGGTCTGGTCAGCATGCCTGAAATTCGGACAGAACCACCCCCCAGTGATGCTGGGTTAGCAGTCACCCCAAAGATGGACATGGGGGCTCATGGAAAGGGAGGAAGCAAGGCCAGGGTGATTCTTTTAGGGGAGCTGAGACCCCAAAATAATGTAGAAGTCAGCCTTTTTGGGGGTCTTGCAGAATGAGGAGAGATTTTAGTCTCTATCCGGAGGGCCTCTGAAAGCCTGGGGGCCTCTTTGATTAGGCTTCCTGGGGAGTGAATAAGAGAGGGGCCAACCCGAGGTAAGAAGACCAATTAAGAGCCCTCGCAGCAATCCAGGTGAGAGATAAAAATGGCTGGGCCTGAGGGTGGCAGGGGGAGACACACAGGATCTCAACAGGAGAGGGTGGGGCCCCGGGTACACGCAGTGGGAAGGCCATTCCGGGCCCTGCAGTGGCTCAGGAGGAAGGAGGAGACCCAGCCCAGGCAGAGCTGAGCAGAGCGTTTAGCAGAAAGCTGGGCTTGGCCCTTGACTGCTTCATGCCTTGCTGGGGAGAGCTTGGGTGACTCAGCTGTCTATGACTCAGTTTCCTCATCTGTAAATAGAACTAACAACAACTCCTAGCACATACACCTATTTCTGAGGATGTAATGAGCTAACCTGAGCAAAAGTGTACCTGGGGCCTGGTCCAGGGAGCTCATCTTCTGCTGTGGTTGGAATTTTCCGCCCTGTCTTCTAGGGGTCTTGTACCTGGGGAGACAACATAAATTTAGAAGTCAGATAGACTTGGAGTTCCTGCCCAGCCACTCACGGCCAGCATAAGGCTTTGGACAGCCCCCTTCACCTCTGTGCCTCACTTTTCCCATCTGTAAGATGGGGGCAAGGCTATCCTGTGCCGTGGGCTGCTGTGAGGTGAAGTGAGCTGGGTAGGCCAGGGGTGGGGGGGGGGGCGGGCATTCCGTGCTGCCCTCGTCCAGTCCATGGTAATAACCGAGTGCCTGCTGTGCTCCCGATTCGTGGTCGAGGTTCTCGGTATTTCATGGAAAGGGAGCCAGGCCAGTCCTGCCCTGCTGGGGCTCAGGACAAGCTGAGAAAGCACATGGTGCATACTAGTTGCTAGTGGGTGACTCTTATGGGGGAGGAGTGGAGCAGAGCGGTGTGCCGTAGGGACCTCAATCTTGGCGGGCTGCAGGAAGGTGTCCAGGAAGCTGTGACATGAAGGGTATATGAGATCCACAAAGCAGGGAGGGAGTGGAGTGCTCTGACAGTGGAGATGTCCTCCTGGTTGGGGTTGGGGGGAGCAGAGGGCGTGCTGGGTGGCTGTGAGCCAGGCTGAGGGGGGAAGCCAAGGTGGGGAGTCTGGTGCCTGCTCGCAGGACCTCATCCCCCATGGCAAGCTTTTGCAGGGGTTCCGATGGCGGTGGGAGGTGTGTGAGCCTATGAGGCAAGGGTAATGCCTGTGATGGGAGAAGACAATGGCAATACTGTTGTCCAGGTGAGCAAGGGTAGGGGCCCTGACCCAACGTCCTGGCATGGGATCGACCGGAAGGGACAATTTGGAGAGACTGAGAAAGGGATGGCCTGGGCTTGCTGATGGCTGGGAGGTGAGAGAGGGTGGAGGAGGCAGGTGATGGCTGGGGGGGTAGTGGGGCCTTCCCCTGAGCCCCAGGGCCCTGGAGGGGCAGGTTTAGTGAGGGGTTGCCTAGGAGGAACAGCAGAGGCCGTGGTGTGGGCTGAGGAAGGGGAGCCAGGGTGGACAAGCCCTTCCAGCCCCAAATTGGAGCCCCATAGAGGGCCTGGGGAGAACGGCTGACTCCTGCCGGCCAGGTAGCCTGGCCCCCAGTTCAGGATGGCCCCTGACAGCCTCACTTCAACGTTTCCTGGGCAGGGAGGGGAGCTGGCCCCTTGTTCCCTTGGTGCTATGACTTGGGAGTTAGGAGAGGGGTCTTCAAGTCAGCTCCAGGCCCTAGTCTGTCCGGGGCACTGATGGCCAGTTAACTGCTATCGGCTGCAGCAAATCCGGCATCTCTTGGGTGACCTCTAGCCGGCCCCCAGCCTCTTTCAGGCCATTCTCTGTCGGGCAAGGGGGAACAGGTGTGACAGGTCCCTGCGGTCACAGACCTAGCGTGTGAGCTGGATGTAGCTTTGGAGGCCAGCTACTACACTTTTCATTTTACCAATAGGGACACTGATGCCAAAGGAGGGGACCTGACTTGTCCAAGGTCACCTAGCTGGTTCGGTCTTAAAGGGGCCCCTTGCCACCATCTCACTCTGATATATTTTTTTAAGATTTTATTATTATTATTTTTTATTTGATAGACACGTAGCTAGAGAGGGAACACAAGCAGGGGGAGTGAGAGAGGGAGAAGCAGGCTTCCTGCTGAGCAGGGAGCCCGATGCGGGGCTCAATCCCAGGTCTCTGGGATCATGACCTGAGCCGAAGGCAGTCGCTTATCCAACTGAGCCACCCAGGCGCCCTCACTCTGATATTAAAAAAAAAAAAAAAAAAAAAAAAAAAAATCCCCTGGAGGGCCATGCTGTCTCCTGCTCCGACGATCCTGTCTGGGTGCAGCAGGTCTGCGGCGATGGTCCTGGCCCCATGTGGCTGTGGTACTTGCCAGCCGTGGAAACTCCTCACCTGGTTTGTTTGGAGGGCAGAGGCCCGTGGTGGGTAAGGAGTCATAGGTAGGCCAGCAGCCCAAGGAAGGGAAGAGCCCTCGGTCCGATGGGGGAGATGGAGCCCCTGCCTTCAGCGTGCTCCAAGGGTGATTAATTCATTTATTCAGTGAATACTGAAGAGCACTTACCCTGCACCGTGGACACTCCAGGCTCTTGGATGTGGATGGGAAAGGAGAGACAAGCTCCCCGCCCCAGGAGCTTGCAGCTTACTGGACAGATCCACAACTAGCGTAATGGGAAGTCGCAGGAAGCACCCAGGGAAAATGAACTGGGTGACGTGATTGCCTTTAAGTTTGCAGGTGGCAGGGAGTGGCCTAGAAAAAAAGGGTCAATGAAGGCCTCACTGAGGAGGGGATATTCATGACATTTGAGCTCAGACCTAAAGGGCAAGAGGGAGGCCGCATGGAGAAAAGTGAGAGAAGGGACTCGGGGCAGAAGGAACACACGAGCGAAGGCCCCAAGAAAGGAAAGGGTTGGCATGTTCACAAGAGAAGGCCCTTGTGTCTTGACAGAGAGAGAAAGAAGCTGGTGGAGAAGTTGAGTTTGGAGAGAGAGGGACACATCACAAAAGTTCTTAGATTGATTGCTGGGGGGCAAGAGCCCACAAAAGAGTGCTAAGCAGGGGAGAGGCAGGATCTCATTCACATTTCAGAATGGTGGCTGCTGGGGCACCTGGGTGGCTCTGATGGTTAAGCTTTTGCCTTCGGTTCAGGTCATCATCTTGGGGTCCTGGGATGGAGCCCCGTGTCTGGCTCCCTGCTCAGTGGGGAGTTTGCTTCTCCCTCTGGCCCAACCCCCTCTTGTGTTCTCTCACTCTCTTTTTCTCTCAAATAAATAAATAAAATCTTAAAAAAGAAATGATGGCTACAGGGGCACCTATCTGGCTCAGATGGTTGAGTGTGCAACTCTTGGTCTCAGGGTCATGAGTTCAAGCCCCATGCTGGGTGTAGAGATTATTTAAAAAAAATTTTTTTTTAAGATTTTATTTATTTATTTGACATAGAGAGAGAGATCATAAATAGGCAGAGAGAGGAAGCAGGCTCCCTGCTGAGCAGAGAGCCCGATGTGGGCCTTGATCCCAGCACCCTGAGATCATGACCTAAGCTGAAGGCAGAGGCTTAACCCTCTGAGCCACCCAGGCGCCCCTAGAGGTTACTTTAAAAACATGGTGGCCGGAGCTGCTGGGTGGAGAGCGGATTAGAGGAGGCGAGGGTGGGGACTGGGAAGGTTTGTGTAGTTGTCCAGGGAAGAGGGGTTGGTGGTGTGGACAAGGTAGTAGGTAGCAGGAAAGATGGTATTTTGGAAGCAGAAGAGCTGTGACATTCTGATGGGTTGGATGTCAAGGGTGAGGAAAAAGGAGGGGTCAAGGGCAATGTGGGGGTTTCTGGGCATCTGGGTAGACTTACTGAGCTGGAGAAGTTGGGGGAGGGGTGCTGTGGAGAATAAGTTTGATGACAAAAAACAAGTGCTCCATGGGGAGCAGGAAGTATGCAGAGTGCCTAGGGGACATGCAAATGGGACACTGAGCAGGGGGTGGGAGGTGCAAGACTGTGGCTGAGGTGGGCAGCATGCCAGACCAAGGATACATTTGGGAATCACCATCAGCAGACAGATGGGATTTAAAGTCACAGGTGTGGATGACCTCGCAGGAAAGGCATGCTGGGAAAGGGGAGCCCAGGACAAAGTTCTGGAGCCCCCCGCCTTTAGGGCAGATTCTTAGCCTCAACTCCAGTGAGATGTGGGGCCAGATGATTCTTTGTTGTGGGGGGCTGTCTTGGACATGGGGGATGATTAGCACCGTCCTTGGCTTCTCCCCACTAGATGCCATAGGACTTCCAGGTGTGACAATTGAAAATGTCTCCTGGGCACAGATGTCCCCTGAGCAGCATTCACCCCCACCTTGAGAACAGTTGGTGAGAGGATATTGAGGGGCCGGAAACCAGTGGAGGAGACTGAGAAGAAGCCAGTGGAATTTCGGAGGAAAAACAGGGGTCCTGGGTGAAGCAGAGGCAGGGTGGGGGGGATTGGTGGGACTGAGACTTGAGTTGGCTGACTGGGACTGATGGTATCCTGAATGCCCAGAGAAGGTTTAGAGAAGGAAGGAGCAGCAGGCGAGGCACAAGCATCAGAGAGGTTAAGGAAAGGGCCAGGGAGGTCCGAGTCGGTGCCGCTGGCTTTGGCAACATGGGGGTGGGGGTGGGGGCTGGCCAAGATACAGCGGAGTGGAGCCTTGAGTGAGAGGCTGAAGAGCAGGGGAGCAGGTGCAGTGGAGGATTCTCGACCTGTTTTGTCGCTTTGTCACACAGGGGCAGTGTGTGGACTAGGAATGGTTTATTTATTTAGTTATTTATTAAAAGATTTTATTTATTTGACAGAGAGAAACACAGCCAGAGAGGGAACACAAGCAGGGGGAGTGAGAGAGGGAGAAGCAGGCTTCCTGCCAAGCAGGGAGCCAGATGTGGGACTCGATCCCGGGTCTCCGGGATCATGACCTGAGCCGAAGGCAGTCGCTCAACCAACTGAGCCACCCAGGCGCCCTAGGAGTGGTTTTGCAAGGATTTTATGTAAGGTGGGCCCCGTGGGCGGGCCCGCTGCTTCTGTGGGGTGCTGCGGATGCCCAATGGTGCTAGTATTTAAAGATGTTAGTGCTGAAAGGAAGGTTGGGGGCCCTCTGGGGGACACCGAGAACGATGGGTGGCAGTGTCCAGGCAGGTGAGGGGCTGGGGGGCGCTGTGCTGTGGGGCGGGGACCCCTCCGCTGTGGCCGCCAGCAGCTCTCTTCTCACCCCGCCCCCCCCCGGGGCTGTGGGTGTCAGGGAGGGCCAGCTGGGCCTCTCACACCCTCCCCCCTCCCGTCTCTCCCCCTCCCCGTGTCTCCCTGCAGAAAGCGGGCGGCGGCCTGCGCCAGTGGAAGCGGGTGTACGCCGCGCTGCGGGCGCGCTCGCTCTCGCTGAGCAAGGAGCGGCGGGAGCCCGGGCCGGCGGCGGCGGGGGCGGCGGCGGCCGTCGCAGGTGAGGACGAGGCGGCGCCCGTCTGCATCGGCTCCTGCCTGGTGGACATCTCCTACAGCGAGACCAAGAGGAGGCACGTGTTCCGGCTGACCACCGCTGACTTCTGTGAATATCTCTTTCAGGCTGAGGACCGGGATGACATGCTGGGCTGGATCAGAGCGATCCGGGAGAACAGCAGGGCCGAGGGCGAGGTGAGGGCCCGGCCGCCCCCTCGGGGCCAGGGGTGGCGGGGAGATGGGGGGGCGCCACCATGGCCGCCCCTCACCTGCCGGTGGACCTCGTTAACCTCTCAGAGCCTCAGTTCCCTCGTCCATAAAAGGGGCTAACAGGCGAGCACATGGCAGCTCCACCCACATGGGCTTGGGCTTGAAGAGAACATGCAGACAGCGGCTCTCAGAGCACCTGACATCCTCCACGTTCCCTGGCTGGCAGAACAATAATAACTGGAGGAATGACACTTATTATTATTATTATTATTATTATTACCGCCTTGGGCGGGCTCTGGCACAGAGAGGTCAGCTTCAGGCCAACCTCTGATGGCAGATCAGGAAGCAGGGGTTTCTTCTGGAGGGTATTACGGAGGGACGTGCCCCTGGGCCAGTGGCTGGCATCGCTGACAGAGCTGGCCTGTTAGCGCGAACACATTGACCTTGGGAGGAGGCCAGGAGGATTGGCCTTTGGCAGCATACTCCACTGGTTGAGCCAAAGGCTTTGGTGGGGATTTCAGGGTAATTTTAAAATGGCGCCCCCTCTCGGGCAGCTGTAGCCACATACCAGGAGCCTGGGCAGCCTTGTCTGCAGCCACCCACCCCCTCCGCCAGGTGCCCACACCATGGTTCCTTCAGTACACTGGCACAGAGTCACCTAGGGGTCCTGGGCTCAGGGGCTGCTCTCTGCGGGCGGATGGTGGGCCTGGGCCTCAGTCCACGTGTGCACCTGCTCGGGCCGTGGGGATAGGGGCCCTAGTACAGAGGGGCTACTGAGGGGAGACCCGTCCTCTTGCTGAACCAGGCTCTGCTCTCCCTCTCCTCAGAACATGGTCTTTCCTCATGGTAGGGGGCAAAGTACCCAGAATCTGTGGCCGCTGCTCCGGGGGCCTGGCCAGGCTTTCCCCAGCAGGGCCTAGTCAAGGGGTCCCACGTGTCCCCCCTTATTGCAGCAGCTGCCCATCATGGTTACCTCCTCTGTGCCTTGCCAGGAACGCGCTGAGTGCCACCTGCATGATTCTGCAGCCCGGCCCCGAGGTTGCCCTATTATCTCCTTTGCTACTGGGGAAGAGACTGAGGCTCAGAGAGGCTAGCGCGTTACTCTAGGTCACATAGCTGGTGAGGGGGTGCTCGGGAGTCCAGCCTCGCTCTTTCTCACTCCAGGATGTGAGGCCTCCAGCTGGCAGGTGGAGGAGAGAGGGGAGGCAAAGCAGAGGCAGGAGCCAGGGATGAGACCGGAGTTGACTGGCTGGGGCCACTGATGGGGTCTACTTTTTCTTTCTTCTCCTCCAGGACCCCGGCTGTGCCAACCAAGCTCTGATCAGCAAGAAGCTTAATGATTATCGCAAAGTAAGGTGAGGCCCAGCTCTCCTAACCAGTCCTGGCCAGAGGACAGGGGCTCTCCAGACAGAGGCCATCCTCCTGGCCCACTGCTAGGCCCGAGGGCAGCCCTCGAGTCACCCTGTGCTGGGGGAAGGCAGGATGGCAGGGGCCTCGAGCACATGGCTTCAGGGATGGAGGGGGAGGTCTGGAGCGGCAAGAGGCTAGGGCACAGGGCTTGTTGGGGCACCCCAGATGAAGACTTCTCCTCTCCCCCTTTTCCTACACAGCCATAGCTCTGGGCCAAAAGCTGATTCCTCCCCCAAAATCTCTCGTGGCCTGGGGGGCCTCAAGTCTGAGTTCCTCAAACAGAGTGCTGCACGTGGCTTCAGGACTCAGGACCAGCCTGCAGGGAGCAAGGGTAGGAAGGTGGCTTCTAAGGGCATAATGTGTATGTGTGTGCATGCGTGTGGGACGGTGGGGGTCAGGCCTGTGGGTCTGCATGGGAGCTGTGAATGTGCGCGCGCACGTGTGTGTGTGTGTGTGTGTTGTGTGTTGGGCTCTGTGTGTGTCTGTGAGGGTCTGGGGGCTCTCAGAATCTCAGGGCTGGAAGGGCCTGGAACCTGATTTCCCTCCATGACATTCCAGATGGGTAGCCTCCAAGTCTCTGCATGTGTCCCTTCAGGAGCAGGAGGCCCATCCTCCCTGGAGGCAGCCTTTGCCATCTTTATACACTTGGGGCTATGAGGAAGTTCCTTTATTGACTGTACCACAATCTATGGCTCCCACCTTGTTTTAGCTCTTGAGACCACACAGAAGTCCTTCCATTTCTCTGAGGCCTGTGTCCTCAGGAACACACACCTTCATCTCTTAAGCCTTCTCTCAGAATATAATTTCCCATCAACCCTCAGCATTCCAGTTGCTTCTCTGATGGAGCCCCCATATGTCCAACCATGGGCGAGTGTGTGTGACCACGTGTGGTTGCTGCCCCTCCCCAGCCCCCCCAGCTCATCCTGGCTTTGTCTGCCTTCCCCCACCTCAGATGACAGTGCCACTCCCCCCAAAACTCCTTGGGGCATCAACATCATCAAGAAGAACAAGAAGGCAGCCCCCAGGGCATTTGGGGTCCGGCTGGAGGAGTGCCAGCCAGCCATAGAGAACCAGGTGAGTCCCCGCAGCGCTCCAGCAGGCAGTGGGGGAGCCCAGGGCACAGAGGGCCAGAGCTGAGGGAGGTGGGAACCGGCTCTCCATCTCATCTTGCAGACACAGTGGGTGGAGGGCTGGGGACACGCCCAGGGAAGGATCAGCAGAGCTGAGGCAGAGCCCAGAATCCCAGGCCCGCAGCTCCTCAGCACACCTTGGCGGGGCGCTGGTGTTCTGTCTAGCCCCCTGACTGGAGGCCGTGAGGGCCTGGTGTCCCCCCGCACGAGGCTCCCTGCAACAGCTCTGGCCTTGCTCCACCCCGCCTTGGCCTTCCCACCTCTTCCGGCCCTCTGTTGGGGAGTCCTGCCTTTGCCTTCCTAATATGCCTGCCCTGCCCGTGTCCCCAGCGGGTCCCCCTGATTGTGGCCGCGTGCTGTCGCATCGTGGAGGCACGGGGGCTGGAGGCCACAGGCATTTACCGAGTGCCGGGTAACAACGCCGTGGTGTCCAGCTTGCAGGAGCAGCTCAACCGCGGGCCCAGCGACATCGACCCGCAGGACGAGGTGGGTGCAGCGGGGGAGGGGGCAGGGCGGGGTGTGTGGCCCTGGTGTTCATCCGACCCTGCCATGCTCCTGGCCGTGGGCTAGGGCACTCACCCTAGGCAAGCTAGTCCTGGGGATGGGCACCACCCCAGCCAAAGCCAGATGGATAGACATGGTCGGGGCTGAGGAGCCTCACGGGCAGTCCTTCCTTGAGGATGAACAGCGTTCACTAAATGCCAGTGAAAAGCCCGTTAGGGACCTCCCAGGCTGGGGGAACAACCGGGCCAAAGGCGCGGGCTCTGAGGGGTCGCCAGTAGCCCGCTCACCTTCCTGCAAAGGGCCAGGTGGCGAACGCTTCAGGCGTTGGTTACCTTGTGGTCTCTTCCTCCTCCTCCTTCTCCTCCTCCTCCTCCTCTCTCTTCACGGAAAAACCCTTCTTAGCCCCAGGGCCTCTGGGCTCAGGTTTGCAGACTCCTGGCTTAGAGCAGGGAGCATTTTCCCTGAGCAGCCAGGATGTCCGTGGTTGCAGCAGAGGAGGCAGAGGGCTGCTCGGAGGGCCAGTGGGGGAGACAAAGCCAGCTCAGGAAGGAGTCTGATGGCCACACTTAAAAAAGAGTTCGCAGCGGGTTACCTGTCAGTTACAGCTCAGTAAAGCTGGGGAAAAGCCAAAAACATATTTCAGTGTGAAAAAGAAAAATAACAAAAATGTTTGCAGCAGGGCCAGTGTTTCTCAAACTGTGTTCCCCAAAGGAGCTGTGTGAGGCCGGAAACAGGTCAGGAGCCCCCATCCAGGCTTGAACCAGAGTAATCTGCTTTGTTCTGTTTTGTTTGTTTGTTTAAGATTTTATTTATTTATTTGACAGAGAGAGACACAGCTAGAGAGGGAACACAAGCAGGGGGAGTGGGAGGGGGAGAAGCAGGCTTCCCGCCAAGCAGGGAGCCCGATGCGAGACTCTATCCCAGGACCCTGGGATCATGACCCGAGCCCAAGGCAGATGCCCAACGACTGAGCCACCCAGGCGCCCCACCCCCCGTTCTGTTTTTTAATGTCAGTTATTTTCATGTTGGGTTTTCATGTTTGACAAAAGGGGGTCTGCTGAGAAAGATATTTCAGAAGACCACCGATCTGGGCAGTGAAGTCCCAATGGGTCCCATATTGTGACGCTGTCTGTGATACACGACAGTCTTCCTGCCCTTGGAGAGGAAATGGGGAGACACGACACATGGGATAGGAAGGAAGAGAAAAGGCTGATCTCCCACCAGGGACCAGATTGTGTGGTGAGGAAGGAGAAGATGATGAGGGCTGGAGCAGGTGGGAAACTTGAGTGTTGGAATCTTTGAAGGATGAGTGGGAGGGGACAGGTGGACCAGAAGGCCATCCAGGCTGGGAGTTATGACATTTCCAAAACCCCAGAGAAGGGTCTGAGTGTCGGGAGAGAATGGACCCACCTCCTTCCTCCTTCCTGGGCTTGGCTGGGGGGAGGGTGAGGCTCAGGGCAGGAGGCAAAGGGCTTTTGATGGCTCCACTGAATACTTTGACCTTGATCCAGTGGACGATAGGGAGCCAAGAGTGGGGTCTGCTCTCGCTTACGCCTGATGGATATGAATGCGGGAGGCCCAGAGCAGGGCATCTACAGGAGAAATTGCTGGTATGTGCAAAGTGCCAGGGGCCAGGAGGACACAGTGGTCGCAGGGGACTAGGGAGGATGGGAGCAGCTCCAGGAGTTGACTGCATGGGAGGGAGGAAGGGGGGCAGGGAAGAGCCAGTGTTTGAGCTGGGGGCTGATGGTGTGTCTCTGGCAGAAACTGGGAAGTAGGGCTGGAGAGGGAGGATGTGTCAGGGTGGCTCCCCTGAATTTGGGGTGATAGCACAATCCGGCACTGGCCGGGAGTTGGCTGGAGGATGGGCGTGGTAGCTCAGAGCGGGACGATGGAGGGAGCTGCTAGATGGAAGAGGGTGGCAGCAGGAGGGAAGGGCCAGGCTCCGCCTGGGACAGTAGAGAGGATGCCAGTGAGGCTGGGGCTGAGGGGCAGATACGTGCACATGGGAGGTGTCAGAAGCCTTGGGTTTGGCGGCTGGTGGATAAGAAAAGCCACCACCTCGGCTGGTGGATAAGAAAAGCCACCACCTCGGGGCCAAGAGGTGATGGGGCTGGTGGATAGAAACACCGCTGGGTAGGGGTCGGTATGCCCCGAAGCACATTCGCTGGCCTTCAGGAAGAAGCATGGCTAGAGCTGGGGGGCAGCTCCCCCCAAGTTAGGGCCCAGAGTGTGTTGGGTGGGTGATTTTGTCTCAGACATCAGTCCTGTCCTTTGTCGTGGGGACTGCTTGAAGTTGCGGGTTTTGGGTTTTTTTTTAAAATTTTTAAAAAAGATTGTATTTATTTGAGAGAGAGAGAAAAAAGCATGAGCAGAGGGGAGGGGTAGAGGGAGATACAGACTCCTTGCTGAGCAGAGGGCCTGATGTGAGGCTCAACTCCAGGACCCTGGAATCATGACCCGAACGGAGGCCAAATGCTTAACCAACTGAGCCACTCAGGCATGTTGCAGGTTAAGTGTTGTGGGCAGGGTGATTTTTAACTCCTACTGAGCCTGAGGGGAGGGTATTGTTTATGGGATGGTGTGAGTTAAGCTGTGGACCCATTGTACAGAGTGTATGTTGTGGAGCTGGATGTCCTCCCCAGGCCCCGGATTACTCTGAGCATTTCCTGTCTAGCTGGTACCCTTGAGTTTATGCAGGGTCGTGGTGCCCCCTGGTGGTCAGAGGTGGCAATGACCCACCCATGCTGCTTTAGTTCTTGGCATTCAACAGCCCATTTATTTAGAACAGGGTTTCTCACTCTCGACACTTTGGGCAGAATAGTTCTTGGTCGTGGGACATTGTCCTGTGCATCACAGAAAGCTTAAAAGCATCCTGGGACTCTCCCCCGGATACAGTGGCATCTCCCCGTTCCTCCATTGCGGAAGCCAAAGTGATTCTAGAATATCACCAAGTGTCCCTGGGGGCGTGATTTCTGCTGGGGAGAACTGCTGGCTTAGACCTGACAGAGCTGGCCAGGTGGCAGAAGCACAGTGGGGGAGGGGGCAAACAGGATCCCTGCCCTTACCGTGCTGCCGTCCCACCAGGCAGATAGGCAAGGACAAGGAGACGAATGCACACAGCAGTGACAAAGTGCGGCAAGTGCCATGGAGGAAACTAAGTCAGGGCTGTTGGACAGGTGACACGGTGGTGGAAGCTGTGGCTCTGTTAGCTGGCACTGTCAGGGAGGGCTTCCCGGAGGCGGTGACATTTGGGCAGGGCAAGGAGCCGGGCCTGCGAAGGCCGGGGAGGGAAGTTCTAGTGGAGGGAATCGGCAAGTACAAAAGGCCTGAGACAGGAAGTGCCAGGTATGAGCGACTGCTGTGTCATGGAAAAGGAGAGGGGGTGTCCAAGGATGACTTTTTGCTAAATGGGGAGCCCTGGGAGGCAAGAGGGGGTGCTAGTAGGTCTAAAGAGGTCCAGTCACCAAGGAGGTTTTGCTCACAGCGCTGACACCGAAGAAGGTAGCTGGTACTTTCTGTGGTCAGGCAAATGTTGGAGCCTGCTCGGCTTGCTGGAGCAGGGAAGGGTTGGGCCAGTTGGTCAAGGGGTCAGGACCCAGCTGGGGACGTTCTGCCACTCCCTGGTGAGTTTTATTAGCCTGGAGATCCCTGGCCTGGGCCGGCCTCTGGGGGTGGACTAGCACGGAGGCGTGGGCGCCCCACTGGGCCTGCCTGCGGCCTGATGTCTTTGCCCTCTCCCCAGCGCTGGCAAGACCTCAATGTGATCAGCAGCCTGCTCAAGTCCTTCTTCCGGAAGCTGCCTGAGCCTCTTTTCACCGATGGTGAGTAGCAGGTGGTGGTGGAGGATGGGAGGAGGAGGGGCGCCTGTCTGTGCTGTACTCTGATCACTTTTTCAGTTGGGTTTATTGGTTTTACCCTTTGGGTTTTTGCTTTCATGCAAGAGAAACATGTGCTTGTCACAGACTTGGTATGGATACAAGTAAAGAAAGCACCAAGGTCCCTGTCCCCAGAGGTTATGCTAGCACTTTCTGGGCATTGGCTGCATGCCAAGCCCTGCTCCCTCCAACAACTCCACGAGGTACCATTATCTCCACTGTACAGATGAGGAAACGGAGATGAAGAGATTTGCCCAGGGTCACACAAGTTGTAAGTGTCAGAGCCGGCATCCGGCCCCAGGCATCTGCTCCAGAGCCTTGGCTCTCCACCATTTGCTGAGCTGCTTGTTTTTATTTTTATCTTTTATTTATTTTTAAAGATTTTATTTATTTATTTGAAACAGAGAGAGAGACAGTGAGAGAGGGAACACAAGCAGGGGAGAAGCAGAGACAGAGGGAGAAGCAGACTCCCTGCTGAGCAAGGAGCCTGATGCAGGGCTCTATCCAGGACCCCAGGATCATGACCTGAGCTAAAAGCAGACGCTTAATGGACTGAGCCACCCAGGCACCCCTGCTAAGCTGCTTATTAATGGTCTGTCGGGTCTGTCGTGTTTCTTCCCAGACACATGACAGAGACATACATGCAGGGATAGGGTTGGGGGTTGAGTGAGTTCACTGGTGTGCTGGCAAATATGGAACATCTGGCTCTCAAAGGGGAAAAGCCTTGATTTTTAGCATTTTTTCCAGTCGCCATGATACAAATCTTCCCACCGTGGATTATTTTAAGTTCCTGATAGGTTGCCAGCAACATGGTGTGGAGGAGAGATGAACACCCCTGGGCCTTAGGATCCAGTGTGAGCGGGGTTCCAGCACACCACTGGTGGGGTTGTCCTTAACAAAATGAGGCTTCTAATTTTGTGATTCATTCATGTCTGTACAAAGATTTCTACCTCATTCTTCTTTTAAATCAACCACATAGTTGTTCATAGTCTGAATAGATTGTAATTTGCCTAATCACTCCCCTAGGGATGGATATTTAGTTTGCATTCAGATTTTTGCTCTTACAAAAAACAGTTGCAGCAACTTTCCTTAAATGTGTCCCTGCATGCCTGGATCAGTGTCCTCGAGGTAGATTCCTAGATGTAGAATTTCTAGGTCAGAGTCCTGGTCGGCATTTTGGGAAGGTAATGTCAAGTTGCCCTCTGAGAAGAAGGCCCTACTTCACACTCTTGCCAACAGCATAGGAGAGAATTTGTTTCCACGCACCTCTATCAACCGTGGAAGTTAACTATCTTTTCATTCGTTCATTAGTCTTTTCTCTTTCCTCTGATTTCCTGTTCAGACTGTGTGCCCATTTTCCTATTGGGTTGTTTTTTTTGTTTTGTTTTGTTTTGTTTTGTTTTTCTGGTACTGATTTGTAAGACACAGGCTTTGGATAGTATAGGTATTAACCCTTTGTTAGTTTTTGCAGATGTTTGTTCCTGGTCTGCCATTTGCCTATTTGCATTGTAAGGAATTGGAAACAATTATTTTAAGTGAGTCAAAGCTGTTGGTCTTTAACGGATTCTGCATCTCACGTTTAGGAAGACCTCACAGTTGTGTGAAATTTTTTTTTTTCCCAATATTTTGATGACTTTTACATTTGGCTCTGTAATGCAGTTGAATTTGTTTGCATATTATGTGAGTTGGAAGTGAATTTTTGTTCCTCCAACAAGATAGCTGATTGTCCCAGGGACATTTATTGACACCTCCATTCTTCCCCACTGATTTGAAATACTGCTTTTGTCATATAGTAAACATCCACATGGCCTCTTCTCCTCTTCTCTGTGTCCTCATCCTTGGTCAGCTCTCCCGTGAGTCCCACACTGCTCTTGTAGTGCTGTGTTTTAAGTACATTTCCATATCTGATAGGGCACATCCCCCCTTGTCATTCTTCCTTTACAGGATATCTTCAGCTAATCTTATGCATTTATTCATCAGGTAAATTTTAGAATAAACTTACCATGTTCCATTTTTTTAAAGTTCCCCTTGGGCTTCTTCTGGGGGCATCTTGACCCAGGCAGGATGGGCATCTGAAGGCTAAAATGCCCCTCCCTCTTTCTAGGTAATCTTCTCTTCTGACTTTGTGGTGTCCTTGTCCCGGGTGCTGGGGTGAGGACCCCTCTTCCAGTATCAACATGCAGCTCAGGTCTTATTTCTTCCCAAACACAGCTGGGCTAGCCCAGGTCAGGTGCATGCCTGAGTGTCGCTGTAGTGGATTTGGTCATGTGGACACAAGGCCACGGAGCGCCCCCCAGACTGGAACAGCCTGGGCCTCCTCAGCTTGGAAGCAGCCCACCCTGAGAGTGGGAAGAGGGACTGCCTCCCACCTCTCTAAAGAGTCTTCACTGTGTTCTAGACAAATATAACGACTTCATCGAGGCCAATCGCATTGAAGACTCAAGGGAGCGGCTCAAGACTCTCCGGAAGCTGGTAAGGAGACAGAGACACCCATAGGCAAAATGCAGAGTAGGCTGGGAGAGCACACTGCCCCGGGAGGCCTGGAGTCCAGTGCCGCCAGTTCCTCCCATGACCTTGGAGAGGCCCGTCTTCCCTCTGGGCCTCAGTTTCTCCATCTCTCCAACAGGACTGGCTAGAGGGTAGTTTCCAGACCCCCGAGATAGGGCAGTGGGAACCCTGTGGGGTATGGTGGGGAGGTGGGGAGGCCCTCACAGCCCCATGCCTCTTCTTGCTCCCACCCAGATCCGGGATCTCCCAGGACACTACTATGAAACACTCAAATTCCTCGTGGGCCATCTGAAGACCATTGCTGACCACTCGGAGAAAAACAAGGTAGGGGGACGCTGGTGCAAAGTGTGGGGAAAGGAAGCATATAGGGTCCTCACAGCATACTCTAAGCTCCTCCAGGTCAGATAATCCCAAGACCCTCTAGGCACACCCTCCTCCTTAAAGGTCATTCTATCTTCACCCCAACTCTCTGGGCGTCTTCCCTGGAGAGCCATTTCCTGAGTTTTTGAGGGTCTCCCAGAGGCAGAGATCCATAGTCCCGCCGTGTCTGGCCTTGAATCTAGCTCAAATTCCTTGGATCGCATTTTTCTTTTCTTTTTTTAAAAGATTTTTTTTAAGTAATCTCTACACCCAACGTGGGGCTCGAGCTCACAACCCTGGGATCCTGAGTAACACTCTCTATAGACTGAGCCAGCCAGGCGCCCCGCATTGCATTTTTCTAATCAAGCCTCTCTGTCCTCTGGTTCTGCAGCAGGGAAAATGAATGGAGCTCTAGGAATTCTCCCAATTTTAAAATACCCTTCAAACATCCAGCAGGTCTCTAGGAACTCTCACTGTTAGCACAGTGTGGGTGAACAGGTTGGGTACTGCCTTTGGCTGCCAGGCCTGGGGATGAGTAAGGCTGAAATCTGGCCTGTGCTCTACTTACCAGGCATCTCCGTGCCCAACAAGGAGGTGTCCATCCCCTAAACCAGGCATAGCCCAGGATGTTTGGGTCTTGGACCCGAGGGGCCCACAGTGAGGGAAGCCTGGGGGACTGGAGGTCAGAGCTGCAGACCTGCTCTCCTCCCCTGCCCAGATGGAGCCCAGGAACCTGGCCCTGGTCTTCGGGCCAACGCTGGTGAGGACGTCTGAGGACAACATGGCGGACATGGTGACCCACATGCCCGACCGCTATAAGATCGTAGAGACACTGATCCAGCACGTAAGTAGCCACGCCGGGCCGCGGTGATGTCCCCCTGGCCATCTCACTCCTGCACGCCGGGGGGATGTCCTCAGGGCAGGAGGGGGTAGCTTAAGCAGGTGCTCCTGGGATGGTGAATGCCCTTCAGAAGCAATGGGCTGCATTTCCAGATCAAATAAGAATGGAGCCTAGAATCCCAGTTTTCCCTTTCATCCCCAGTGGGAGAATCAGAAAGCCCCTGAGCTCCCAAAATACGTGTGAGGGTCAGAGGGTGGAGGAAGGTCAGGGAAGACGCTGCTGGGTTGGAGAGCCAAGGGGTGAATGCAAGGGCATCTTCAGAAAGTGGCCCCCAGGAGAAGTGTCCTGGCAGAAACTGGCACACAGGTGGACAGGTGTAGGGGGTGGGGGTAGAGCTTTGCCTTGCCAGCCCCACTGGGGCTTCAGGGAGCAAGTGGTGATGCCCAGGGGAAGGGAGGCATGTGGGGCAGGGCAGAGCAAGGCCTGAGACAGGCTCTTGCACTTGTGCTTCCTGTGTTCTGGGTGGGTCTCCTCCCTTCTCATGGTTGCCTGGAGACACAGCCTGCCCGGTTTCTAAGGATTCTAGTTACTGTCCAAGGTGGGATGAGAACCTAGAGCAGCCAGCAGAGGGCGCAGGAGGCCTTTGTCCTCTGGAGCTAAAGCCAGGACAGCACTGCCCCCTTCTGGGGGCACTCAGGGACGTTTTTATAAACCATAGATTTTGCATTTCCAAATCTCCCCCTAGCCCTTAGATGGAACAGACCCCCTCCTCCAGGAGAAATAAGACTGACAGCTGGCCAAGGGAACGGGGTCCTCCGCCTCTGCAATGTTGCAGATGCTTTAGGGAAGGGAAACCAGGTCATGCTACTTCCATCTTATAGATGAGGAAACTGGGGCTCAGAGAGGCAAAGTGACTTGCTCAAAATCACACAGCTAATAAATGACAGCTCCAGGATTGTAGGCCAGCTTTGACCGAAGTTTGCGCTTTCCTCTACCCCTGCTGGGAGGGAAGACTCCTGGGTCCATCCTAGAGCTGACTTGGCTGGCCAAGGAAGGCGGAGTGGTAGACTTTGGTCATGTTGACTGGCCCTCCCTTTCCTGGGTGGTCAGGGCTCTAAGCTTCAGGAGGGAACATCAAAGCCTGTTCTGGGGCTAACGTTGGGACCCCCAGCGCCGGGGACCCACTCCAGAGCTGTGAGGGAAGCCAGGGCTCTGGGGCAGTGTCAGGGATCCTGATGCGGCCTCAGTCTGGGGCAGTTTATCTCCCTTGGAAAAGTTCAGCTCGCCAGCCCAACAGGTAGCCCCCCTGAGCCCCTGTGAGTGTGAGCTTTGGGAGGGGGCTGGTGTGGAAGAGGGGGAGGCTGGCCCCACAGCCCCTAGGGAAGCTCCCGGAAGCCTGAGGCCTGTGGTCAGCGGGGTGTCAGGAATAACACCGTCTGGGAGAAGGAAGGCCTAACATGTGTCTGCCTACCCTCCCGTAGACCCCCGAGAGGGGTCCCCAGCCAATGGCAGCCCCTCCTTTGGGAGTGGCAGAAGGAGAAACATACTCATCTCCTTCACAGGAGTGTTCCCATCATCCAGCCTCATGCTTGGCACATAATGAACACTCAGGCTTTGTTGAGTGAATGAATGAATGAGTTGCTTTTGAGGTCCTACGTGTCTGGGCTTTTGCACTCAGGGATTCATTCCCAGGTGCTCATGGAGCCGGGGGCCTCTCCGTTCTCTGCCTCCTTGGCACTTGAGCATAGTCAGCCTGGACAGCTCTCAAGGGAATGACCTCCCCCCTGCAGTCTCCCAGAGTCCACCCAGCCCGTGGAATCAGCGTAGTCATCAGCTCAGGCCCAATAGGACTTCGGCAAGGAGCGCTCCGACTCGGACCCTGAGCCTGTGGCCAGTCAGTGGATGGTTGAAGGTCACAGGAGACATGACCTCCTGCTGGGTTTCCAGTCGCCACCATCACCTGGCTTCCCTACCGGGGGTCTCCTGTCCACTGTGGAACTCTTGGGCAGCAGAGCTGGAAGGGGCTGGAAGGCAACGAGGTCCATCCTCATGTGGCACAGGGGGCAGAGATGGGTGTGGAGAGAGGCAGCGATGTGCCCGAGGTCACACGGCACGATCGTGGCGGAGTGGAGTTGTTCACCCTACCAGTGGCAAGTCGCAAGCCAGCTCATGGCCATGTTCACTACGCCACCTGAAAGACCACGTTGAGGCACTAGTTCCTTGATTCACCTGGCAAACATGGAGATCCCTACTCACTGTGCACTGGGAGTTCCCCGCCTCAACACTAGTCACCTTTGGGGCCAGATCATTCTTCACGGGGGGGCTGCCCTGTGCATCGGAGGGTGGTAACTTCAACTCTGGCTAGATGCCAGGAGCATCCCTCTGATAGCAACAAATGCCAATGTCTGTATTTGCCAAATGCCCCCTGTGGGGAGACGGGAGGGGGTTGTTGAACTCGCCCTGGCTGAGAAGCACTTGGGCAGGGATGGAGGGCTCTGGCTCTTGGAGCCAGCCTGCCGAATTCACTTCTGCCTCTGCTCCTTGCCTGCCATGCAGCCTCGAACCAGTGATTGACTCTCTGGTCTGAGAGAACGATCATGCTTACCTCACGACATAGTTGGGAGGCTTCCATGAGTTAATAGCTGTAAAGCCCCTTGGACGCCACCTAGCATGGAGGACATGTTGTGTGGATTCTCGACTGCCACAGTTGACCTCAAGGGCTTTACTCCATTCCGGGGCCCGACACACCTGCTGGGACACAGGGGACTGGAAACCAGGCCCTGCTCTGCAGGAGCGAAGATGTCACTTCATTTTCTGGGCTACGGCCAGGGAAGCCCCATGAGAGGATCTGCCCCTGCCCCAGGTGTAGGGCTGGGACCATAGTCAGGGGCTCCTTAAAGTGCCTTCAGCCTCAAGGAACTTAGCCAGGCAGAGACAGGAGAAAGCATGGTGGGCAGAGGGAACTGTGTGAGCACCAGCTAGAGGGCATTCTTCCAGAGAACTCTGGGCTTCCTGGAAACTTCCTTTATACGTCAGGGTTCCTACTGCACTTTCAAGCACCCTCAAACCGAGTTAAAGATGGCTTCTCAGGGCTCCCTCTACTCAGCCCGTCTCTGGGAACGGCACTTTTTCATAATTACAGCCAATATCTGTTACACACCAACGGTGTGTTGTACTGAGTGCTTTGCTTACAGTGTTCATTATTTTTTAAAAATTTGAATGGGGGGGCGCCTGGGTGGCTCAGTGGGTTAAGTGTCTGCCTTGGGCTCAGGTCATCATCTCAGTGGGGAGTCTGCTTCTCCCTCTCCTTCTTGTGCCTCTCCCCCACTTGTGCACGCTCTCTCTGTCGGATAAATATGGTCTTAAAAACTTAAATGGACAGGGGTGCCTGGGTGAGTGTCCGACTCTTGACACTTGCTCATTTGCAAGCAATCTGTTTTTGTTTTTCAGAAAACCTTTCGGGTTTTATCTTCAAGATTCTCAAATTTCACAAAATTAAGTTTAAGAGTGGGATTTTTACTTTATTTTCTATGCTCTTTGGCATTTATGCAAAAACCCTTGCCTGCCTGCTCCTCAGGGAACCTCCTACCATGTATCTGCAGGCACTTCTCTTTCCTGGCCAGAGGAGGGGGTGCTGGGGAGGGGTACACAGCCCTTGCAGCCATGACAGGCCTTTTCCCTGCAGTGGCCCCAGCTGGCACTAGATGGCGCCGCTGCCCCTCTTCTGGCCTGAGCTTGGGGGCAAGCCACAGTAAGGCGCCCTGTACAGTGTCTAGTCACGGTGGGGCCTAGAAGCTCTCCCTGAGCCGGCCCTCCATCAGTTCTCAGCCCCCTCCCAGTCCAGGCTGCATTTCCTCACACTGGGGTCCAGCCTTTTCTTTCCCCCAGGGTTTCTCATAGTCCGTGGAGTTGGGTCCTGGGATTCATCCACCTGCCTTAGGGACTTCCAGTAACTAGGCAAGAATGAGGTTGTTGAAAAGAGGGAGGACCCTCACCTCTTGGTGCCCTCTCCTGTCCCGCTCCATCTGGACTGTGCAGGTCGGGAAGCTGTGTCTCCGTCTTTCCTCAGCCCCTTTCCACTCTGAGTTCACTTCCTTTTGTCTCCTCTGCAGTCAGACTGGTTCTTCAGCGATGATGAGGACAAGGGAGAAAGAGTAAGTGATGCCGGGGGAGGCCGGGGGTGGGTCTGGGCTGAGGTGGGCCCTCATCCCAGGCTGGGGGCCGGGAGGGGCCAGGCAGCAAGACTCAAGCAGGGGAAGCACCTGTCCTTGGTGGAGGAAACATTGACCCTCTCTTCAGGAGCCTCTGTCTAATGAGAGACCCAATCCTTGCCTTCATGAGACCCCGGTCTGAGGGGAGAGACATAAGCCTTACCGTAAGGAAACTGAGTCCAATAGCAAAGGTAGACTCCACCTTCCCATCTTATGTGGAAGATCTAGGTCTTAGGAAGGTCCAGTCTGATGGGGGAGACACAGCTCCTTCAGCTGAGAGAGCAGCTCCAGCCTTGGGGGTTCAACCAAGATGTTGGAGAAGGCACCAAATAGCTAATGGGGGACATGTAGGACCTGCCCTCAGAGTGTCTGACAGATGAGAGAGACAGCCGCTGCCCTGGTGAATCCTGGTCTGATGGAGGAGTCATGGGCCCTGCTTTCAGGTGAACCCCAGGTTGCGGGGTCCACCGTCCAGCCATCTGAGGCCATGCTGGCTGATCCTCCCCCTGTTTGCAGACTCCCGTGGACGACAAGGAGCCTCAGTCAGTGCCCAACATTGAGTACCTCCTGCCCAACATTGGCAGGACAGTGCCCCCTGGGGACCCGGGTTCAGGTGAGTACAGGGGCTCGGGAAGAGTTGGGAGTGGGGGTGGAATCTGCATTCCCGAGGGTCCCAGACGCCTGGCCAGATGCCCAGCTTCCCTGCTCGGCCCCAGTGGGGCCCTTCCGCGCCCCCCACCACCAAGCCTGGGCTGTGGCATGGCCTTCTCCACTATGGGGAGATTTGGCTTGCCTGAGCGCCCGCCTCCTTGTCTTGCTCAGCCACCGCCCCTCCCCAGGGGTGCTGTATAGGGGCTTTTTCGCCCTCCTTTACTGGTTTCCTTCCTGAGCTTTTTCTTTCTCAGGGGCTGTGTCCTTCTGGGCATATTCCTCTTTTTAATTTTTCTTCCTTTTCTCCTTGCACCCCTCCACCCTCCTCTCTCTCCTCCCTGTGCTCTCCTCCCACCCTGGACCCCGCCCCTCTCTTCTCTCCTTCCCCTCCTCCAGCGGACCTGTTGGAGATTTAAAGGGTACAGTGTGGCATTGCGGCCTCGGTCACTAACAGTGGCAGGTGATTATAAGAAGGCCAGGCGGGCCCGAGCGGCAGGCAGAAAGGTCCTGGGCTGGGAGCACCTCGACATGACATACCAGCTCCCCACGCTTGTTAACTTACCCCCACCCTAACCATCCCATCTGAAAGCCCCTTCTCAGGAAGGAGGAGGTGTTTGTTGGAGGCAGATCCATCCCCTTGCCGGGAGGTCTGAGTACCTCAGGTGGCCCCGCCACAATCCCCAGACTCTGGCCTTCTCTCTGTGCTGAGCCCGGCCACTTCAGGTTGTCCAGGTGGGGGAGGCTTGGCTGGAAAAGGGGACCCAGCCTGTCTAGACATGGGTGACGTCACCCCCAGAAGCCTCTCTGTAGCCACAGTTGCCTCCAAGGGCTGACTTTTCCTGCGTCTGAAGCCAGAGCCCCTGGTTACTCAGCCCCTAAGTTCTGTTTCTGGGCATCGGCCTTGTAGCAGAGCAGCCCGGAGCAGTCCTTTTTGGCTCAAGGTGCTAACTTGACCCGCCCCATGGATGACGGCTGCTGTCTCCGACAGAGGGGTTCCACAACACCCCTAGTTCCCAGAGGCAGACCGAGGAGGGAGCCAGAAGACAATGGGGGCTGGGGGTGGCAGAGAGAAGCCCCCCATTTCTTCTAATCACCTGCTGCCGCACCCCTGCCCCGTGTGTCTCACTGTGTGGTCGGCCATCTGCTCTTCTCACTGTGTGCAGGGGAGGGCTCACTTGCTTGCCAGAGAGTGTTGATTAACCGTGCCTGCCCACTGCCCCATCAGATCCCGGGGGGTCCTTAGATCAGCCTGGAGAGTACCCTGCCAGACTGGTTTCTGGTTCCATCTCCATCCCAATGATATTAAGGGAGTGGGACCCAAATCCCATGGATATAACGGTTTTACTCTTCTTTGTAACTTCACTGATTAAGGCAGACTGGCCCGGAGTCTGGAGCTGGAGCCTAGCGAGATCCTAAGCGCCAGACCACTCTACTTCCTGTGTCCCGCCCCCCGGCTGTCCGCCCCTGTACTCCATCCTCCATGGGTCCGTTGTCTTCCTCGTGTCCTGAAGTCGGGGTGGCGTGGAGTTAGTGGTAGGGCCTACCGCCCATGCACTGTGTGGTCTCCATTTCTCCATAGCATCTGTGACTTGCTGTGTTTCATTGTGGTTTTTGTGGACTGCATCTGATTCTTGGCATTTTCTCTCTAATGCTTCAGAGTAACAGGGACAGGAGGGGAGGGGAGAGGAAGTAGGCCCAAAGAAAAGCCCCTCCACCCCCACCCCTTGCCCTTGACCCTGGCAAATGAGGGTCTAGGGACCGGCAGTCTGATGTCATTTCCTGCCTCAAAAGGAAATGATGATTGACATCATTAGATGCTCCAACCCTGTCCCCATAGGAAATGACATCAGAAGCCCATCACACTTCCAGGACCTGAGGAGATCTCAGGTGTCTGAACCACCTAGTTTCTGAAGCCTCCGAGGTGAGGGAATCATGTTCACAAGACAGCCTTCTCCTGCCCCAATTTAACTTTCATTTTTCTTTCTTGGTCTCCCCAGCAGATTCCACCACCTGCAGTTCAGCCAAGTCCAAGGTGAGTGCCAAAGTCATTCTGAAGGCTTTATCTCTGCCTGGGCCAGCCCGCTCTTTGCTTTTTGGTTGAGGGAAGGGGGGAGAAGTGCCCGTGGCCCCTGAGGAAGGTTGCTGGTCACTGGGAAGGCAGGTGGGAAGGACTGTGTGCAAGAGGTCAGTGGAGAAGCTGCTCACCTTGGCAGTGCTTCTGGAGGCGTCTAGGGGAAGAGAAGGATCTGGCTTGGGAGTTAGGCGGCCGGGGGTGGGGCAGCGTGCCCAGTGGTCAATAGCACATGCAGTCCTGGGTCTGAGTCCTGGCTCCACCCCTCGGTAGCCTCGGGACATCAGGCAAGTTGCTTAACCTCTTTGTGACCCTCAGCTTCCTCATCTGTAAATGAGACCTAGTATTTATCCCCATTTCTGGGCATAAGGGAACGAACAGATATGTCTGCTACAGTAATTGCTTTTTGGAGAGCCCAAAGCAAGCAAAAGGAAGGAAATAATAAAGACAGGAGCATCAATCAAGGAAATTGAAAACAGTTGAGAAAAATCAATGACACCAAACCTGGGTCTCTGAACCAGCCCTCACAGCCAGCTCGTCCTGCCTGCCCCAGAGTCTGGCCTCCAAGACAGAGCCCATGAGGCGAGCATGCTGCCCAGCTGATAGATGAGAGCTGGATGGCCAAGGGGGTCGTCTTGGTCAGCACAGGCTGCCATAACAGAATGCCATATACTGCATGGCTTAAACAAGGCATCCCTTTCTTGAGTTCTTGAGGCTAGATGTCCAAGATCAAGGTGTTGGCACGGTCAGTTTCTGCTGAGAGCTCTCTGTCTTGTGGACAGCCACCTTCTCGCTGTGTCCTCACAGAGAGAAAGCAATCACATGAGCTCTCTGGTGTCTCTTCATGCCAGAGCACTAATGTCACCATCAGAGCATGACTGCCTTCCCTCCCAAAGGCCCAGTCTCCAAATACACTGGGGGTCAGGGCTTGCTTGAGCAGGTGGATTCGGGGAGGGGGACACAATTCTGTCCATAGTAGTGGGTGAAATCACTAAACATTGGTGATCAATCACTAAGAACTGACCAGATCCCGATGAGCCCAGTGTGCCCGACAGTAAACAGGTGCTCATTATGTATCAGAAGAATGTTCTGGGTGGGGGGGGTGCCTGGGGGGGCCAGTCAGGTAAGCATCCAACTCTTGATTTTGGCTCAGGTCATGATCTCAGGGTCGTGAGAGAGCCACGTGAGGGGCTCTGCGCTGGGCATGGAACCTGTTTAGGAGTCTCTTGCTCCCTCTCCCTCTGCCCCTCCCCTCCCCACTTGCATGCGCTCTCTCTCTTTTTCTCAAACCAAAAAAAAAAACGAAGAATGTATTGGACAGAAAGAAGGAGGGCTGCTTTAGTGGAACAGAGATCCTTGCAGCCTGTCCATAGAACTTCTGACTGCACACCTATGGGGTGGGGAACTCACCCCATCAGAAGACTGCTGTGATAGGGAGCAAGTTCATTACAGTGACCTGAACCTAGCTCCATGTTGCTTCCACCCATTTGGCTAGCCTCCTGGCTTCCCAGAGCCTCTCGTGGGCTGACCCCTTGACTCTTCTGTGCATGTGCTGACCTCTGCATTCCTGGAAGGACCATCGTGACCTCACTGCTTCTGCAGCTAGCAGGGAGGAGAGGATAATTGGATCGGGAGGTCCTAGTGGCCCCTCAAGTCTCTCCGAGAGCATTGGCCAGATGAAAAAGGGGCACTGGCTACCCTATGCCTCAGGGGTGATCACAGCAGAGCTCCCCCATGGCACACCAGGGATTGCCTTTGGGAACTGTGTTGAAGGCCTCAGCCCGGGAGCCACATGCCTCTGAATCCTGATTCCTGGACACACATCGGCTTTCTCAGAACTAGCTGATGTGAGAGAGAGTACGCAGGTTGCAGGGGCTGCCCCAGGCATCTCTGGGTGTCCATTCAGTGTTACACTGTGGCTGAAGGGTGGCCGGGCAGGGGCATTCCAGCCCAGCAGGAGGAACAGTTTCAGCCTCTGCTTCCCCAGGGCTTCCGGTCCAGGGGATGGCGTCCACCCCTTTGTCCATTCACTTAACATTTATGGAGCACCTGCTGTGTGCCAGGCACGGCGCTAGGGGTCATGGAGGCAAACACAAATAAGCCACTGACCTTGCTCTCGAGGAACTCAGTTTGATGCAGACGATGTAGAAACAGACCTATCCTGATGGGAGACGAGCAAGTACAGCTGTGTTTTCAAAGGGCGAGGCGAGGGCTGTGAGGTGGCCGCATACAGGCTGCCATGTTTGAGCTGGGCCTAGCCGGAGGCTTAGAGCTCACCCAGCACGTAGTGGGCTGGGGGGCAGTGGCTAAGGGCTGCCAGTGTTAAAATGCAGGGGTGGGCCTCATCCAAGTGAAGGCTGGGTTGGGGTTGAGGTAGGGAGGGCCCTAAGGCTGGGAAAGTTGGGACCAGACTGTCAAGGGTCCTGTGTCTGGACTTCATGCTGGTGGGGGTGCAGGGGCCCTGCAGAGTCTGGAGGTGACCAGATTCCCACCTGGTCTTAGAAGGACTGATTGCTCCAAAAGAGGAGGAACGGGGGTAAAGGAAGTGTGGAGGCAGGGAGTCCCATCAGGAGAGGGCAGAAGGACCCAGAAAAGGCAGAGTGAGGGTCTAAAAAAAAGGATGGTGAAGGTAGGCTGGCTTTGGGAGTCACTTCTGGAGAATTGAGAAGAAACAGGGAGAGGCAGGGGCAGAGACTCCCCTTAAGGTGGGGAACACGAATGCAAGTGGCTTGGGGCAGGGGGTAGGGAGCATGTTCAGTTGAAGATAAGTTTCAGATGCCTGTAGACACCTTACTTGAGACGGATTTGCCGTTGGAAGAAGAGTTCTGGAGTTCAGGGGATAGTTTGGTGTTGGCTGGTGATGGGCAGTGTGGGCTCTGGGGGGCATCAGGGAAGGTTAGGACCAGAAAACACCCACAGGACTTAGCAGTGAGACCAGGGCAGGAAGTTGCCCAGAGTGGGGCTGGGAATCACTCTTTGGGAACAGATTCAATCCAGACCATCAGTTTGCACAGGATCATGCGGCAACTCCTGGTGGCAGCGCTAGCTGCTGGATGGATGTGGGGCTGCGGATTGTGGGTGGGACGCTGATGGATTGGCTGAAACGCCAGCCAGTGGGCTGCAGTGGGAAAGGGAAGTGACCTTGGGCCAATTGCCTGGGGAGGCCCATACATACCGAGTAGGTGGAAAGGCAGGTTTCCCAAGTGGGAGTGAGTGGAGATGGAAGGGGTAGATGCCGTCGTGGGAGGGAGGTCCCCGCCAGGGTCTGGTGATTATTATCCCAGCCGGTCTGTGAAATGGGTTCACACTGTCAAGTGTATTCCCTGTTTGAGAGACTGTTATCACCAGAGCCATGTCCACAAGGATTTCTCTAGAGCTGGGCACGGGGAATGGAGTGGAAGGTGGGCGGAGGTGAGGGACCTGCCCCCTGCTCACAGGAAAAAACCCAGAGTCTGGATTGAGGCCAGAGCAAGTGCATGCCGAGGGAGCGGTGGGGTCGGCCGGCTCCCGAGTGGGTAGTGACGCTGCCGCCCGCACAGCCCTCTTGGGAGCCGCCGATGCCGCCAGCGTGACTGGACCCTGGTGCGGTTGGGTGCCGCGGTGCAGGGGCGCCTCCTGCATTCTGGCCTGTCTCCCGCGCAGGGCTCGTGGGCCCCCAAGAAGGAGCCGTACGCCCGGGAGATGCTGGCGATCTCCTTCATCTCGGCGGTCAACCGCAAGCGGAAGAAGCGGCGGGAGGCGCGGGGGCTGGGCAGCAGCACCGACGACGACTCGGAGCAGGAGGCGCACAAGCCCGAGGCGGGAGCACCGGCGCCTGGGGCGCGGGACCAGCCGGAGGGGCCGCTGCCGGCCACCCCCGCCGCCCCCGCTGCCCCCGAGGCCCCGGGCCGCCTCAGCCCCCCGGCGGCGCCGGACGAGCGGCCGGCCGCGGACACGCGCTCCATCGTCTCGGGCTACTCCACCCTGTCCACCATGGACCGCAGCGTGTGCTCGGGCGCCGGGGGCCGGCGGCCGGGAGCGGGGGACGAGGCGGACGACGAGCGCAGCGAGCTGAGCCACGTGGAGACGGACACGGAGGCCGGCGCGGGGCCCGGGGGGCGTCCCGCACGCCGGCCATCCTTCAGTTCGCACCGCCTCATGCCCTGCGACACCCTGGCGCGCCGCCGCCTGGCCCGGAGCCGCCCGGACGGCGAGGGCGAGGGCGCGGGCGCGGGGCGGGGCGGTCCCCGCGCCGCGGAGCCGCCGGGCTCGGCCTCGTCCAGCAGCCAGGAGTCGCTGCGCCCCCCGGCGGCCGCGGCAGTGGCGGCGCTGGGCTCGAGGCCGTCGCGCATCGAGGCGCTGCGGCTGCGCCTCCGCGGCACCGCCGACGACATGCTGGCTGTGCGGCTGCGGCGGCCGCTGTCGCCCGAGACGCGGCGGCGCCGGAGCAGCTGGCGGCGCCACACGGTGGTGGTGCAGAGCCCGCTGACCGACCTCAACTTCAACGAGTGGAAGGAGCTGGGCGGCTGCGGCCCCCCGGAGCTCGCGGGCCCTCGGGCGCACAGCGACAACAAGGACTCGGGCCTCAGCAGCCTGGAGTCCACCAAGGCGCGGGCCCCGTCATCCGCGGCCTCGCTGCCTCCTGGGGATCCGGGGGCCCTGCAGAGCCAGCCCCCGCGCCGCTCGGCCGCCTCCCGCCTCCATCAGTGTCTGTGACGAGTTCCCCGTCCCGCCCGGTCCCCCTCCCCCAGTCTTCTCTGGCTTGCACCCCCTCTCCTCCTGCACCCCCTACCCCGGCTGCGTCTGGCGCTGCAGGTCGCGTCTCTCCAGTTTGTGTGCGGGGATCGGTAGGAGGTGGGTCGGCGAGAAGTCTGGCTGGACAAGGAGTGGGAGGGAGGGGACCCTGGAAGTAAGGGGAGGGGGGACATCGGAGGGGACAGGCTGCTGGGGGCTCTGTGACAGAGTGGGCCCTTCTGTGTCTGCCCTTAGAGACCCTTGTTGTCTATGGGCTGTGGATAGGAAACCCTCAAATCTCAGACTAAAGGAAAGATGCAGGGTGATGCTGGTTCTTGGCTTCTTCCTCTGCCCCTGCCCCTTAGTTCCACGTTCCTCGCCAAGGGGAAGGAGGCCTATGTATGCCGGGGGGGGAGAGGAGATGGCGGTGGTGTCCACGGGGGAGGAGGGCCTGCGTGCCAGTGTGCTAGTGACCTTCAGAAGGTGTTTGCCAAGCAACTTCTGCCACTCCCTCTCCTTGCCCCCCCCCCCCGCCCACCCACCACGCATAAGGCGGGGGAGGGCCTCGCTGCCTTTGCTACGGCAGGGATCCTGCCCCCTGCTGTTCGTCAGGGCCAGGGAAGGAAGTTAGAGCCACTCCATGGAGGAAGGATTGAGACTCTTACCCTGGTTGCTCCACTCACCAACTTCCTGCCAACCTGTAAATCACCCTCATTAAGCGTGTTGACCATGGGAAGCTAGCTGCTGGTCCCGCAGAGAGCTTTGGGAGGGTCCAGAGTAACACCCGCCCCCCCCCACCTCCCTTCCCTGTCTTGTCCTTCCAGCTGCGCCTGTTTCTTCCCCAACTCCGGCACGGCACACGGACCCTACTTTCTTCCTTTTAGGAGGGGGCGTAGGAAACATCCCTGGTGTCTCACTCTCATTCTCTCTCCCTCCCTCTCTCTTTCTCACACCACACACCCACACACACACACACCCATACACACACACACACACACTCTGATTTATGGGGGTCTGAGCTGGGCTGTTCTTCAGGATGGGCGGGACCCAGCCCCCTTTTCTCCCCACACTTTGTAAATAGACCTCAGACCACCAGGCCTCTCCCCAGATGCCCTCACTGATTCCAGGGAAGCCCAGGTGAGGTTGTGAATCCCACTTGCACATCTGTCAGTCCTCTTGTTGCTGTAAAGTAGATTTCTCTCTCCTCCCTCCCTCATCCTTTTATTGTAAATATTGTCTCTAAATGTGTAACATATTATAAAGAATTTATAAGGATTTTTAAAGATGTTTTGCTCATTTAAAAAAGTGTTGTAACAGTGTTGGATAAGCCGCTGGCCCCACAAGCGCATGTCTCCTTTCACTGTGTCCTTGACACACCTCTCTAGGCGACAACTAAGATCTCCTGCTTCTGAAAAGTCCTGTCTTAAAAGTATAGTCTCTATCTTGGAAATAAATGGCCTTCCTCCAGGCCGAGTCAGCTGTGTGGCTTGTTTTCAGAAGGAGGGAGGGGGGAAGGAGGGAAGGGCAGGAGTGGGACTGGGATGGGGAAGGGGGATGGGGCTGGATGAGGGAAGCACCTCTGCCTCCTGCCAGCTTTGTAGGTATCCTTGGGGACTTGCATGATCCAATGACATGAGTGCAAAATACAAGCCCGAAGGGTGGCTGACCCTCATTGCTGCAACAAGTTTCCATGTGCTTTCTGGATTCCTCCAGGGGCCAGGCAGATGCACAGGCACCCTTCTCAGGCCTGCCCGGACCCTCAGAATGGTCCAGAGCTGCTGCCCAGCTCTCCCATTGGGCAGACAGGAGGCTTGGGCAAGACCCAGGCCACTGATAAGCCATCCCGGCCCAGGGGTCACTCCAGGCCGTGTCCCAAGAGAACAAGAATGGGTTTTGCCCATTGGCTTATCCCTCACATGTAAGTTTACAACATGGGATGGGCTTCCTTCAATGTCATGGTTCTAGAAGAGTCTCTGACAGCTTCCAGGCTGCCTCTAGTGAGCCTAGTATCCTGTAGGGAAAGCAAGTGACATTCATTGAGGAAAACCCAGGGGAGAGCCCTGCAGCTGGGTAGCTCACTCTCTGAATCCTCCCTTTCTCTACCTTCCTCCACCCCAAGGTTGTTTTTGTTTGGCAAATGAGCTCACTGCCAGTGTCCTGGGCTCTCAAGGGCCCTGAGTCCTAACTTAGTCTGGGGACACTTTTAAGCTCCATATCACTGTTATCTCCATTTTATATAGGAGGAAACTAAGGCACAGAGAAGTGACATGACCTGTCCAAGTTCACACAGCTAGTAAGCTGGTGGAGCCAGGAGAAGTCTAAGCCCAGAAAAAGGACACAAGGCTGAGGTTACCTGTCCATTGGGCCACCTTCTCCAGGCTGTAGTAGTCTTTGGTAGTAGGTTTTGCTCTCCAAAAACAAAGAGATGAAGATATCTCCAGGAAGGAAAAACAATTTATCATTAGTGGGCTTGCCCTACAAGAAATACTCCAGCGAACCCTATGAACTGTATTGAAAGTGCACTCGATAACTTGAGTGCAAATGAAGAGTGTCTGCAAGGGTAATGACACAGATCTTATGAAAGACAGTTAAACACTTTTATTTGTAATGCTTTTCTTTTGTGTCTTTAACTTATTTTTTGTCCTTGAAAGGCAACGGCATAGAAACGCCTGGCTGGCTCAGGCGCCCCTAAAGTAAATTTCCTATAAATAGCATGTAGTTCAATCATGTGTTTAAATCTATTCTGCCACTCCTTGCCTTTGATTGGGCTGTTTGCCCCATTTACGTTCAATGTAATTCCTAAGAAGGTAAGATTTATGTCTGCTGTTTTGCTGGGGGTTTTTTTATGTCTTACGGGTTTCTTTTTTTGTTTTCTATTTCTTGATTCCTGCCTTCTTTTGTGACACTAGATATTTTCTACTGTATCCTTTTTAAAAAGATATTTTATTTATTTACTTGAGAGAGAGCAAGATGGTACAGAAGGAGAGGGAGAAGCAGATTTGCTCAGCAGGAAACCTCATGTGGGACTCGATTCCAGGACCCCGAGCTCATGACCTAAGCTAAAGACAGCTATTTGTCTGAGCTTC
This sequence comes from Spilogale gracilis, assembly GCA_004023965.1. NCBI lineage: Eukaryota > Metazoa > Chordata > Mammalia > Carnivora > Mephitidae > Spilogale > Spilogale gracilis. The sequence goes on from PITA01004559.1 coordinate 49,551, forward strand.
CCAGGCACCCCCTAGTGCATCTTTTTAATTCCCTGTTTCATTTACAGTGTTTTTTGGAATTATCTTCTTAGGGGTTGCCCTGGGCATTACAATTAGCAGCATCTGTACTTAACACAATGTAGTTTGTATTTGGGGCACCTGGCTGGTTCATTCAGAAGATGAAGAATATGCGACTCTTGATCTCAGGGTCATGGGTTCAAGCCACTCATTGGGTATAGTGATTACTAAAATAAATAAATAAACTTAAAAAACTAAACAATATAGTTTGGATAAATACTAAGTTCAGTTTAATAGTGTCTAAAAACTTTGCTTCAGGAGTGCCTGGGTGGCTCAGTCATTAAGCATGTGCCTTGGGCTCAGGTTATGATCCTGGAGTACCAGGATCGAGCCCCGCATTGGGCTCCCTGCTCGGCGGGGAGCCTGCTTCTCCCTCTCTCATTCCCCTTGCTTGTGTTCCCTCTCTAGCTGTGTTTCTCTGTCAAATAAATAAAATCCATATATATATGATTCTAACAACAAAATTTGAAGCAAAAACTAACAATTGAAGGGAAAGTAGACAATTAAAAATAATGGTTGGAGACTTTGATACTCACCTTTAATAACAGAACTAGGCAGAAGAGCAGTAAAACTATAAACCAACTAGACCTACCAGATATCTAAAGAAGACTCCATTCAACAGCAACAGAATACACATCTTTCTCAAGTGCACATGGAACATTCTCCAGGACAGACCACCTGCTAGGTCATAAAACAAGCCTCAATAAATGTTAGAGGATTGAGATCACATGGAGTTTGTTCTCCAACCACAGTGGAATTAAATTAGAAATTAGTAACAGAAGGGTCACCTGGGTGGTTCGGTTGGTTAAGCATCTGACTCTTGATTTCGGCTCAGGACATGACCTTAGGGTTGTGAGATCAAGCCCTGCATCAAGTTCCATGCTCAAAGGGGGAATCTGCTCTCTCTCCCTCTCCCTTCCCCCCCCCACCCCCCAATAACAAATGAATAAATCTTTTAAAAAATTAGTACAGAAGAAATTTTGGGAAGTTCACAAATATGTAGAAATAGAAAAGTTCACTCCTAAATAATTAGTGGGTCAAGGGAAAAATCACAGGGGAAATTAGAAATACCTTAAAATGAGTGAAAATCAAAACACATATGTAAATGTATGAGATGCAGCCAAAACTGTGTTTTGAGGGAAATTTATAGCTGTTAATGTCTGTATTAGAAAAAGAAGAAAGACTTCAAGTCAATAACCTAAACTTTCACCTTAAGATGCCAGAAAGAGGGGCACCTGGGTGGCTCAGTTGGTTAAGCAACTGCCTTCGGCTCAGGTCATGATCTCGGAGTCCCGGGATTGAGCCAGAAAGAGAAGAGCAAACTAAACCTAAAGCAAGCCAAAGGAAGGACATAATAAAGATAAGTGTGGAAACAAATGAAATAGGAAATAGAAAAAAATGGAGAAAATCAATAAGACTGCAAGTTGATTCTTGGAGAAGATCATCAAAATTGACAAATATTTAGCTAGACTAGCCAAGAAAAAAAGACAAAGCTAAATCTCTGCCAATTTTGTCTTTCCAAGAAGCAACTTTGAGTTTTATTGATTTTATAATTTTTTAAAGATTTTATTTATTTATTTGACAGAGAGAAACACAGCTAGAGAGGGAACACAAGCAGGGGGAGTGAGAGAGGGAGAAGCAGGCCTCCCGCAGAGCAGGGAGCCCGATGTGGGGCTTGAACTGGGACTCTGGGATCATGACCTGCGCCAAAGGCAGTCACTTAACCAACTGAGCCACCCAGGCGCCCCTGATTTTATAACTTTTAAATTAATTTTCTTTATTTTTCTATCTTCGTGCCTCAATAAGGAAATGCAAATTATAACCACAGTGAGATATCACTTCATAGCCACTAGGAAAGTTTAAGTTGAGAAAATAGAACACAGCATGTGTTGGTAAGGACATGGAGAAATAGGGACGCTGGTGAGAATGTAAACTACCACAGTTGCTCTAGAAAATAGTTCAGTGGTTCCTCGAAAAATTAAATCTAGAATTACCATAGGACCTGGCGATCCCACGCCTAGGTATATCCCCAAGAGAAATGAAAGCATACATCCACAGAGAAACTGGTACATGAATGTCTATTGCAGTATTATTCATAATAGCCAAAAGGTGGAAATGAGGCAATTGTCTATAATGGATAAAGAGATAAATAAATCATATATTTTTTTTCTTTTTCCATGATTTCTTTTCTGTGATATATATCTAGAGTGGACAAACCCATAAGGACAGATTAGAGGTTACTAAGGAATGGGGAGTGGTGGGGATTGGGAGATATTGCTTAAGGGGTATGGGAAAGAAAGAAAGAGAGAGAGGGAGGGAGGGAGGAAGGAAGGAAGAAAAAGAAAGAAAGAAAGAAAGAAAGAAAGAAAGAAAGAAAGAAAGAAAGAAAAGGAAAGGAAAGGAAAGAAAAGAAAAGAAAAGAAAAGAAAAGAAAAGAAAAGAAAAGGAAAGGAAAGAAAAGAAAAGAAAAAAGAAAAGAGAAGAAAAGAAATTCTTGGTGGGAAGGTAAATTGGTACAGCCACTATGGAAAACATTATGGAATTTTCTCAAAGAATTAGAAACAGAAATACCATACGACCCAGTAAGTCCACTTCTGGGTATTTAACCCAAGGAAATGAAAACACTGACTCAGAAAGATGTATGCACCCCCTGTGCCCATTGCAGCAATTCCAATTTCAAGGAAGATGTAGTATTACATATACAATGGAATATTATTTGGTAATGAAAAGAAATGAAATCTTCCCCTTTGCAACAACATGGATGGATCTCAAAGGCGTTAAGTGAAATAAGTTAGAGAAAGACAAATACCATATGACTGCACTTATATGCGGAACCTCAACAACAAAAAACCCCGGCCCAAACAGACAAACCAAAAATAAGCTCACAGATATAAGCAGAGATTGGGGGCTGTTGCCAGAGGTGGGGGACCAGGGTGGGTAAAATTGGTAAAGGGGATCAAAAGATACAAAATTTCAGTTACAAAATAAATAAGGGTATGATGTAGGGCATGATAACTATAATAATATTATGTTGCATTTTTGAAAGTTGCTAATAAGAGAGTGGATCTTAAAAAGCTATCATTCTATGAAAACGATTCTGTGACTACATATGGTGACCAATGTTTTTCTTTTTTTAAATATTTTATTTATTTATTTGACAGAGAGCGAGAGAGATCACAAGTAGGCAGAGAGAGAGGAGGAAGCAGGCTCCCCACCAAGCAGAGAGCCTGACGTGGGCCTCGATCCCAGGACCCTGAGATCATGACCTAAGCTGAAGGCAGAGGCTTTAACCCACTGAACCACCCAGGCGCCCATGGTGACCAATGTTAACTAGTGACAGTGTTAGGGCTGTGGTGACTGTTTCACCATGGACATAAATGCGGACTCGTGTTTGCACACCGGAAACCAAAATAAAGATGTCAATTATACCTCAATTAAAAAAAGAAAATAATCCTATTTAAAATAGCATCAAAAATAATGAAACACCTAGGAACAAACAAGAGAAGTGCTAAGCTTATAGAGAGAACTATAAAGCATTGCTGAGATTAAAGATCTAAATAAATGGAAAGATGACCTGTTTCAGAGGACCTGACTTTGTTAAGACGGCGATATTCTTTAAGTTGAACCACGGATTCAACACAATTCCTATTAAAATCTGATTTTTTGTCTTGTTGGCAAATATGGACAAGCTTATTCAAAAATTCCTATGGAAACGCAAGGAAACCGGAACAGCCGAACACTTTTGAAGAAGGAAACAGAATTTCAAGCTTGCATTTTTCAAACCTACTACCAGTCAAAACAGAGTGATACTGGCATGAGGATAGACATTTATTTCATGAGAAACATATTTTTAAAAGATTTTCTTTCTTTCTTTCTTTCTTTCTTTCTTTCTTTCTTTCTTTCTTTCTTTCTTTCTTTCTTTCTTTCTTTCTTTTTAAGATTTTATTTATTTGACAGAGAGAAACACAGCCAGAGAGGGAACACAAGCAGGGGGAGTGAGATGGGGAGAAGCAGGCTTCCTGCCCAGGAGGGAGCCCGATGTGGGGCTTGATCCCGGGTCTCCGGGATCATAACCTGAGCCGAAGGTAGTCACCCAACCAACTGAGCCACCCAGACACCCCAAAAATATTTTATTTCTAAGTAATCTCTACACTCAATGTGGGGCTCGAACTTACAACCCTGAGATGAAGAGTCACATGCTCTACAGCCAGCCAGATGAGCACTCCACATGAGAAATATTTCTTTGGGAAAATTCCCAATCTCTTTGAGCTGAACTAAGAGGAATGGGGCTTTTTCCTTGCTGTTCTGGTATGGGCAGATAGAAGGACCGTGAGAGTAGCCTTGAGCTAAAACAGAGAATCTGGTGATTTTCAGTTACATTTCTGGGACGGTGACGGTGTAGGGGATGGAACTTCCCACCAGGTGTCATTAGGGGTAGTGTCCATCATTCACTCTGCATCAGTGCGTGTCAAAGGAGCCTGTCATCCGCTAATGGGCATAGTGGCCCTGAGCCCAAGGCCCCGCACCAAGGATTGGGAACTCTGGAATACTTAAGCTGCTCCAAGAGTCAAGAGGAAGAAAATGCCTGGGACTCAAGAGATGTGCGGTGAGGGAGAAGATGAGGACTAACTCAGGTTTCTGCCGGTAAAGCAGTCTCTTTTCTCTTCCCAATGAGGATCGGACTCTGAGGCCAGCTGGTCAGGTCCCTGCTTTGCCCAGTCAGTCCCATCAGTAAAAGGGACCTAATGATCCCACCGGCCATGCTGTTGGGGTTAAAGGGGCACTTAATGGAAGTGAGGGGTATCATAAAGCATTAAGAAAGTGCGGCTATTGGAAGGGATACGTCTTGGGTTTGAATTCTGATTCCACCAGCTGTTACCTACAAAGGCGCTGAGACTCAGTTTCCCCTCCCTCGGCCAGAGGATTGTTAGCTAGAGTGAGGCCAGGGCAGCATCGCTTGTACCTGCCTCTGACCGACAGCTCCACACTCATTCCTGCCCCTCACCCCCCATCTTTTCTCCACAGCGCAGTGGGAGGGAACTTCTGAAATAGTGTCTGGTCACATCACTCTCTTACTTAAAAGCCTCCGGTCAGCTTCCATGGCTCCGAGAAGAAATCCACCTTCTCTATCACATCCCGCAAGATGGGGCTCCTATGACGGGGTTTCTGTCCACCGCTTGGCCTTGTGGCCTATACCCCTTTCCCTCCTCGCTCTTCATGGGTTTCATACACCTTCCAGGATGTGACTCAGCCACTGGAATGTGACCTCAGGGCTGGTCACCCTCTCTGAGCGGTCTGCAGGACTGTCACAACCTGCTTCCCCAGTCACTATTCACCGTCGGTCATGATTCTGCCCAGGTATCCGGGTTGTGTATTGGCCAGCTCCCCTGATAAACACTGAGCCTCAGGCCCACAGAGGCCAAGTAGACATTGTTGGTCAGCATTTAAAGGGTGTATGAAGGGCCTGGTGTAATTCCTGGCATGCAGTTGATGGTCCCATTTGTTACTTGATCTTGAACTGTCAGTGAATGGGGTGATTCTAGGGGATGAAGGGGCTTTGGCCACTTTCCCAGCTTTCTGGGAGCAGGATGCAAAAGAGAAGACAAGACCTGCCCACCTTTTAAAAAGGACATAAGGGATGAGGTCTGTTTGTTGGAGGGTCTGAAGGGCTGCTCAGGGGGGAGGGGGGCTGGGCCGCCCTTGGAGTGCACATTCCTCCTCAGGCAGTGAGCCATCCTCAACCTGTCTCCAAAGAGGCTACTGGGCTTTAGGGGGAGACTGTGATGGGGGCTCCCGTGAGTTCTGGAATAGTGTTGCTCTAGGGCGGTGTCATTATCTCACCAGACAGGCCTGCTGTTTGCTCAGGAGGCACAGCATACCCAATAATAGCCCAGGCCTCAGCCAACCAGGAGAATGCCTCAAAGGGCAGCCTCAGGAACCCTTAGAACATGCTGGAAAAAGGAAAACCTGGAAAACACCATCGGGACATCCGGTCTACTCAAGACTGGGACAGATGGGAATCTGATGTGGTGACCTGAAAGGGCTCAGGCAGCTTGCTGGCTGGAGGGTGAGGGTCTAGGACCGCCCCCCAACCAGGATCAAGGGCAAATCTCCTCTCAGGGGTCTTCCAATTTCAGAGGACACCATAGGCTAGGTGGGGCTGGTAGGCCTTTGAGAAGGAGAAAGCAGAAATCTAGCATGATGGGCACTGAAACTACATCTTCAGACAAGTGTTTTTCAAACTGTGGGTTTTGACCCATTAGAGGGCCATGAAGTCAATGTAGTGGGTTGTGACCAAAATGTTTAAAATCTAACAGGAAATAGCAGAGTGCATTGTATATAGTAAGTGCTTGCTGCTAAATGTGTGTGTATGTGTGTGTGTGTGCGTGTCTGTGCGCGCATCTGAATCATCGAGATAGGCAGCTCTTTCTGCCCATGGGTCCTGTCCCCATGCTTTAATAAAATCACCTTTTTGCATCAAAAAAATTTAAAAAATTAAAAAGATAAAATCATTGAGATAAAAAAGGTATTTCTTAATTTGGGGGGGTTGTTTGTCTTGTGTGTGTGTGAGTTAATTTTTTTAAAAAGATTTTATTTCTTTCTTTCACAGAGAGATCACAAGTAGGCAGAGAGGCAGGCAGAGAGAGAAGAGGAAGCAGGCTCCCTGCTGAGCAGAGAGCCCAACGCGGGCCTCAATCCCAGGACCCTGAGATCATGACCTGAGCCAAAGGCAGAGGCTTTAACCCACTGAGCCACCCAGGCACCCTAATTTTTTTTTTTAATTTGAAAGCTGCTGCTCTTGAAAAGAGGGGTGATGCCACAAAGGATCATTCCACACAAAGGGGAAGAGGCCTAGACCTAAGCCAGGGAGGTTATCAGGCTCTCCTTGGTTCTGGGGGAAAAACACTGGGTTTGGAGTCAGCCAGAGCTGGATTCAAATCCTGACTCTGCATCTTCCTAGTTGTAGGACACGGGACATGTAAGCAATGTCCACAGCGAACTCACTGATGAAGGAGGTGACTTGCCTAGTGGAAGGGCTGGCATCCCACAGTTCGTGGGGCTCCTCTCCAGTGTCTGGATGAGGTGGCTAGTCTTGGATCCCTGGGGCAGGAGGGGCTGGAGGGGCTCCTGTCGCTGCCCCTCCTCTTTCAGGCCCTGTCGGAAAAGCCTCCAAAGTAGTTAGCCAGCGTCCTCATCTCCGCCCCACCCATCCCGCCCCTTCCAGTGTGAGGGCGAGAAATAATGAGACAAGAGCCGATAGAAAGGATATCCAGGAGAGGAAAAAGAAACAAGTTTTATTTAAGCCCCAAACACTCGGCTAGAAAAACTGGAAAGGAAAGAGAATGGGGAAGTGAGAAGAAAAAGGACATTAAAAAAGAGACAGAAAACACAGCAACCCTTTTCCATTTAGAAATTGTCAAGTTACACTGACAGAGGTCACAGAATATCCACAGAAGCCATCACTGCTACACCAACACGGGCCCTATGGGGTGGACGGGGCGGGGTGCGGAGCTGGGGCTCGGCCCCGCAGGGGGCCCCACCGAGGCCTGCTCTCAGAGCCTCCGGCCCGAGGCTCCTGGGGAAACAGCATATTGTGGAAGGGGCGGGAGGGGAACCCCCCATGCGAGCAACACAGCACAGTGGGCGGGGGCGGGGGGAACAGGTACAGGGATCCGCCCCCCGACGTCTTAGTTTTCTCTGGATCAAGCACACACTGATGGACAGAGCAGCGAGGCGCATGCAGCTGGGGACACTGACGTGCTGCGGAGGGCCGGGGCTCGGGAGGGGCGCCAAAGGGAGGGGTGCAGGCTCGATGGAACACACACGCAGGCACTCCCACACGCCTGGGTCCACGTACTTGTGCACACGCACACGCAGGTCACATGCACCTCCACATACAGCCCTCTCTCCGCGCATATGCAGCCCGCACGCATCCAAGTCGCTCGCAGCCACGCACGTCACACACACACTACACACCTTCTCATGCACCGACGTGCGGGTGGGCGCGTGCTGATGCCTGATGCCCCAGCAGGGGACGCACCGAGTGCTCATGTCTCCCGGCACACATATGTGGAAGGTCACGTCTGTGCACACACAGGCTTCCCTCCACACACTGGCAAGTGGACCTGGGCTGGCGCACATACACACACAGGCTGCGCGCAACTCCACACACGCACCTCTCGGCATGGAAATGGGTGGGAACCAAAGGGAAGGAAAGATGCAAATCCCACCCCGCGCTACAAGAGCGGGTGGGGTGGGCCCCACAGCTCCCTCCGTCTGCCCCTCGTGGATGGACACCTCCTCCTCCCCCCACAAAGGGACATTCAACTCAGGACAAAGATGGTGGGGCACACAATCAGGTCGCACGGCTGAGGGTGGGGGCAAGCGAAAGGTAGCAAGCAAAGAGTAATGGAGTGGAGGGAGGAGGGGGCGCCCCTCCCCTCTCCCCTCCCAATCAGGGGGTCTCTGTACAGCCAAATTAAACCAAGCCTTTTCACTGGACCACAGAAGCCAGGCCGATGTGCCCATCCTCCAGCCCCCGTCCCCCGCCAAAACAGCGGCCAGGGAGAGAGCGCAGTGGTTTTTTTTTTTTTTCTTTTTTAAATATTTA
>PITA01004559.1:58318-122221 GCA_004023965.1 Spilogale gracilis
AAAAAAAAAAAAAAAAAAAAAAAAAAAAAAAAAAAAGGGAAATGAAGAAACACAACCCTAGTCTCCCTTCCCTCCCCAACCCTCAACAGCTCCCCTGGCTCTCCCCAAACACTGACCTTCCAGCCAGGCCCCAGGGACTAAGAGGTTCTGCCCCTTCAATGGCTCCTTCTTTCTGTGCTTACTCAGGGACTGTTCCCCAACCCACCCCTGTGCTTACCCCACTTTGTGCTCCAAAGGGGAATCCTGCTCCCCAGGGGCCCTACTCTATCTGCCTCCTCCTCCCCCACCCACATAACCCCCATGCCTGATGTCCCCTCACTGTGCCCTCTGGGGGACCCGGGGCTGAGAACCAAAACCAGTCTTCCTCTCCTTCTCAGGACCTGGTCAAAGGCTCCCGGGCCCAGTCTCAGCAAAGCAGGCATCCACAGGCCAGGTCTAGGGGTGCTGGCTAGCTGGTCAGGCCTCAGGACCCTCAAAGATCTCACCAAGGGTCACCAGCTCCCCAGTAAAAATCATCTCACCCCTTCCCTGAACACCCTCAAATCTCAAAGAGGATGGTTAAAGGTCAAGTCGCTTGACCTTTGGGTCAGAGCTGTCCTCACTGCCCCCCCTCTATTCCCCCAACTTCCCTCATCACCAGACCCTTCCCACCCTCCAGGCCCCCAAATCTAGTTTTCTAGGCCCTTGATTCTTGCCCACTCTACCCCCATTAAATAAGTTAATGTCATTTAAAGTGCTAAATTAGGAAACCCAAGGAACCAAATAGCCTTCCTCGGTACTGCCCTCTGCTGGGGGAGTGACCCCAGGGTCAGGCTGGCTGCTCAACCCACTGCCCACAACCCATCATCCAGAAGGGCCGGCTCCTCGCACAGGCCAGGCGGCTCCTCACCACAAGAAGGGAGGCCCCAGAAGCCAACTCCTCTCCAGAACACCAGATTAAAAGGCCTCAGGCCCACCCTCGGGGCACCCCCATCTCCCTCCTCAGACCGTCCATCTTGACTCCAGGTGCACAGGGGCTTGAGTGAAAGGGAGTGGAACAGCAGAGCTCAGTCACAGCAAGGTTGGGCGGCTGAGGGGCCTCCAGGCCCAGAGTCTCCCGGCCAGGCTGACTGTGAGGTTGCTCCAACATCCAGAGTTCCCTTCAGGAAGGTTTCCGAGGAAGGGAAGAGGGCTGTCTCGCCGCTCCAAGTCTCCGTGGTTCAGAGTTTGAGTGCTCTCAGTGAGGGAGCATAGGGTTCAGGGGCTTTAGGATGGACATGGGAGAAAGCATGGGTAAACAGAAACGGGAGGGAGAATGACAGGAGGTGGGCCATTTTGGAACAGGAAATCAAGGGAAGGTGGTGTGTTTTGGTTTTTAGTTTTACTATTTTGCTTTAAAAAAAAAAGTAATTAAAAGTGAATCATTTAAAAAACCAAAAACACCAATAGAGGTTATGTGTAGAGAGCTGAGGAGGGCCACACCTACGGCAAACCCTTCAGAGGACCCAGAGTATGGGGGGGGGCGGGTAGGGTAGAGAGGAAGGGAAGAAGAGCAGGGAGAGAAATGGCAGGGGTGAGGAGCGGGGATATGGGTGGGAGGTGGAAGTGGGAGGGGGCTTCTAGAAGGAGATGGAAGAATTCCTTGCCCCAAAGGAAGTCAATACAGGAATAGAGGTTCTGGAAGCCGAGGGCTTTTCTGAGACTGGGCTCGAGGTCTCATTTGACCCGCTCATCTCTTTAGATGGTTTAGTGGCCTGGAACAAAAACAGGGGTCAGGGGTCAGAGAGAGGATGGGAGAACCTTCATGCTGGCTTCCAGCTGAAGTTTTAAAAAATGAAAAACCTCCACAAATCCAAGAGAAAATTAACTGCAAAAGGAAGAAGCCAGAGGGGCATCTGGAGAGAGTGATCCCTTGAGATGGGGAGGAGGCGCCAGCGAGGGTGCAGAATGGGGGAGGGGTGGGCATAGGGTTGGACTCAAAGGCTTGGGGACTGGGGTGACTGACAAGAAAGAGAGCAGGGGGAGGAGAGAGACCAAAGAAGCACAGGGGAGGCCACACCCAGGACAGGTGGACAGGGAGATGGGAGTGGGGAGGATGGGGGAGGGGAGGGAGAGGTAAGAAGTTAGCTCTCTCAGGGGTGCAGGGCACAAAGGAGAGTGGTCCCAGCTGGGAGTAGGTGGGCTCTTAGTCTCAACTGGCCAGAAGCCCAGCCAGGGCTTCTTCTGACCTCTACAGGAGGCTGATCCCAAGCAGGAGGGCTTATGGGGACTATGAGGGGCAAGCTGGTACTCTTGGGGGGAGCACTTTTGTAAAGAATCCCCTCCAACCCCCTTCCACCCCCACGCTGGAGGAAAAGGCACTCACTGCATCCAGCCTCTGACCCAAGGCAGGAAGCCCAGTGGTATCCCCTCCAAGGGTTCTCCCAGCTTCTAGCTGCTCCCGGGGTTGTGGGTGATGGGGGGTTGCTCCCTCATGATGGGCGCCACCCTCACCAGGCAGCTTTGCTAGTTAAAAGCCGCCTCCTCCCAGCCCTGGCAGACTCCCTGTGGCTGTAGGGTTGGATGTCTGTAGGGTTCCAGAGCCACCGGCATCACCTCGAAGGGGGGGGGGGGCATCACAAATGCAGATTCCAGGGCCCTGCTCCAGACTCTCTCTCTGGCTCGGGCTCTGGAATCTGCATTTTGGGCAGGTACCCTAGGTGACCCTGCTGCACACTTCACTTCGAGTGCCACTGGGATGGGGCCACACAGACCGGATTTCTCTCTGTTGTATTCACTGCCCCACTGCCCCTTGCCGCCTTGCATAGCTACTTGTGGGAAAACGCAAGGAACTGAAGGGTCCTGATGTAAAAAAAGGTGGGGAGGGGATGAAGAGTGGAGGGCTGGAAACTGCACTGTCGCTCATCAGGCCATCTCCCGCAGCAGTTCCGTCTGGGCAGGGTGGCCCCATGTCCCACCGCCCAGTTAGCCCCTGCCGCTGGGTGGGCTCTATCACAGCGGGGAAGGCATACGGATATGGTGCCTCCTCCAGCGGGCAGCGAGGGCAGCAACAAGACCTCAGGCAGCCTGACCGGCTGACCGTGAACTTGCTCTTGCTGTTGATAGCCCCCACATCATCTTCCACACGCGCCCTGACTCATTTGGGTTGCGCTCCTCACACCCACAGCGCAGTCTACCTTTTCCCTTTATGAAAATCAAGGTCAGAGTTTCCCGTTTGGGTCTTCTAACCCATCGCCTCCTTCCCATAGCTGTCTGTTTAGACTCACAGAGGCTCCAGGGCTGCAGCCACAAGATCCTTGGATTCACTGGGTCCTTTGCCCAAGGGGCCTGTGCCAGGCCTGGCCCCTGCTCTTCGGGGGTCCGGTATGGGGCTGAAACAGCCTCAAGCCGCTGTCTTACTCCTGGCCGCTAGCCCTGGGCTCCAGGCCTGCCCCTCCCTTCGCAGCCTTTCCCATTCAAAGTTCTTGCTTCCAAAGGCCGGTGGGCCGGAGTCCCTGGCTTGTCTCCTCACATCTCACCGCATCCCAAGCCCAGCGGGCTGCTGATTCCCTCCTGGCTGTCCTCTTTGTTCTCGACCCATCTCTCTATAGTTAAAAGCCTTTTCTCTTCCTTCCTCTTAGTGTTTGTCAAGAGCCGTGATCTATTCTGAGCTTTGGTCTGTCGAACGTCTGCCTTCCAGCCTGTGCGGCCACCTGACTCCTGCGCTCGCTCCGGGGACACGTCCTTACCCAGGGGATGGCCCCTTTCTCCCCCAGTCAGTGCAGGCTGTTCCACAGAAGCCGCGGTGGTGGTCAGCGGCCTGCGTGGACACCTACCCCCACTCCTTCTTCACAGAGACCCAGATGGCTTGGGGCTGCTCTGCGAGCCCCTGATTGCCCTCTCAGTCGCCTTCCCTCCCGAGAGACTAGTGACAGCATCACGCAAAGCCCCCTCTCCTGGAGCAGAGGGCGCACACGTCTGTCATGACTCGTGCCCTGTCCTGGGCTGTGGAGGCTCTCTGGTAACACCGCTGTCATCTCTGGAGCTTTCTCCCACTTCACTTCACCCACCAGCCCCCTCCTGTCGCTTCCAAGCATGTTCGGAGAAGCAGAACACAGTCACCTTCAACTCCCAGCTAGGGGAGACAGGAAAGGTTAGCGGGGCCCAGCCTGCTGAGCCCTGCACCCCTACCCTTCCTGCAGAGCAGCACCACCCGCCCAAGCACGCTGCCCCGCCCCTCTACACTGTGACACTGATCTCCCTACAGGACCCGGCACCTTGTTGAGGCAGACACTCCCGGTGCCCCTTCCAGGCCACTCCCAGTGTTGCTTCCTCCGCTGCCCACACACCTTCCTTCCGGACAAAACCCTACCCGAATCAGGTCCTGGTCTATCAGGAGAGGTAGGCCTTTCCCCCAGCCCAGGGGGGTGGGTCCCGAGCAATCTACCCAGTTCGAGCAATGCCATTCTCCTTGCCAGTGACTGATTCAGGAACGGGCAACAGGAAGACAGGGAAGGTGTCAGGGGTTTCTGGGAAAGGTTCTCCAGCTCCTGACCTGATCTGTGGGCCTGGGAGCCCCCAGGGAGTGAAGGCAGCCATGCTGGGGCTTGGGGTGGGGGGTGATGGGACAGCAGGACCCTCTGAGGAGATGCACCAGAGGTGCAACAGATTTCCTAGCCCCAGCAGCAGATGAGGGCTCCATGGTTCCCATCTGCAGCGGGCCCTGGATCCTTGCACCCCTGGGAATCTGGCTACCATCCCAGCCCTGGATCTCTGAAGACACATCATACCAGGTGTGGGAAGCATGACATCCATGTTGACATGACATCTCAGTTGTTTGCTCTGATGTCTCCGTAGTATAAGGCACTGTTGCAGCCCCATCTCGGAACTCCCCCTCCCTGCCCCGTTTCAGTGTCCTGGCACTTTTATTCTCCTTCCCCTTGTCATTGTCAAAGGCAGCTTCAAGCTCCAAAGGTTAGAACCCCGTGATGAGAGAACGACCTCTGCCCAGCCCTGAGCGCTGACAAGCGTACAAACGGACAACGACGGGGACTGTCCTTCGCAGGGCACTCGGGGTCTCCCCCAATTCCTTCCCACACCTGGTATGACGTGACCTCAGAAGCCTGCTGCTGTGTTTTCATCTCCATTGTACAGATGAGGAAAGAGCCCGCAGAAGGCAGAGAACTTTGACCAAGTTCACAGCCTGAGCTGATAGTGCAGTCCAGGCCCAGAGCACAGAGGGCCAGGTGACCCAGAGGGGCTGGAGCAAACAGAGGGTGTGGGACAGACGGCGCCTGGAGAACCAGGATGAAGGGACCCAGGCTGGCCCTGGCAGTGTCCTGGGCAGCAGGTGAAGGACTTTCGATTTTCTCACCTGGCAGGGAGCAGTGGGCCGGGCTTCGAAGTTAGGGGAATGATATAATCAAATCTGCACTTTACACACATTCGTCCCCAGCCCGCAGGTCTGGGAAAATAGGTTAGAGGTGAGAGAAGTGACAGGGAGACCCTAGAAGGACATGCATTCCACGAGGAACACATAATACTTTCTTGGGGAGAGGGTGTTTGGGAATGAAAGGCTACCAGAAAGGGAAAGTGAGAGGTGCAGCCAGGCCTGTGGCCCTGGGGTGGGGGGGAAGAGCCATGTAAGTAGGTGGAGACTCCCCAGTGTGGGAGGATGCCCCGGGGGTGGGGGACATTTTCAGATGGGCAGGCTTGGGCTTGGAACAGAGCCCCGGGCAGGGACAGAGGGTGGCTGGTGCCCCGAGAGAGGAGTGTGTGGTATGCAGAGCAAAGAGGCCCAGGGGGAAGCAGGGCCCAGAGAGGTAAGGAGGTGTGCAGAGGAGAGACGCCCAGCAAGGAGTCAGGGGGGTCAGGGTGAGGGCTGGCCAGGGAGGAAGGAATGGAGGGCCTACACAGCAGCCCCATGAGCACATGTGTGAGCCTCTGTGTGTGTGTGTGTGTGTGTGCGCGCATGTGTGCTGGGGTGGCTGCGGGGGTCTAGCCTGGCCCAGGAGGGTGGGAGAGGCTGGAGAGAAGGCTAAGTGGGCTGGGGACTGGATGCAGGGGAGGGCATGGAGACCACAGAGGTGACAGAGATGACAGAGGGGCCGGAGAGAGACTCTGGGTGCCCCAGGATGGGGAATCTTGGGGAGAGATGGCGGAGTGGTAGGGACTGAAGGCAAGGTGTGTGGGGGAGTGGATCAGGCAGTCTGGACGCCAATCCTGCTGCATTGCTTGCCAGCTCCATGACTGGGAGTAAAGCCTCAGTTTCCCTGTCCGCTGAGCAGGGATCAGAAGGACCTTCCTCAGAGTGGTGTGGTGAACAGGAAATGAGAGGTTGCTTGTGTCTGACACAAGGAGCACCCCATCCACAGCAGCTGCTGTTCTGGACACGAAGGATGGACACAGGACCAGGGGAACTCAGGTGCTGTGGAGGCAGCTCGAGGAGCTGGGGGTGCCATTTGCATGGTGTGTCTGGGGACCCACGAGGAAGCTCGTGGGCCAGCAGGGAGCTGGGGAGGAGAGCTGGTCAGGGGTGGGTGAGGCCAGGATGGCCCATCTCCCCTGGTCGCTCCGAGGAACCAGCAGCCCAGGGCTGTGGCAGGGCCATGGGGTGGGAAGGGCTTTGTGATTCCCAGATCCTGTCCTGGCTCTGAGGCCGCCTTGCTGTGTGCCCTTGGGAAGGCCCTTTCCTTCTCTGAGCTGTCCCCTTGTCTGCAAAAAGGGGGACGGACTTGCCATCTCTAACCTGCCTCAGAGCCTAGAATCTTCTTCAGATCACAGCATCTGGACATTTCACAGCACCCACTCCCACCCCAGCACCCACAACAGGCTTGGCACACAGGAGCTGCTCAGAAATACTTACTGAACCGAATGAGAAAGTTCTCTCTCTATATATAGGCCCAGAGACCACTCGCACCTTCTGACCAGGCCACACAGTAGGTCACAGGACAGAAAAACAGAGGGGCTTGTCCATTCTACACTGGCCCCAAGCCCACTGACTACATCTGACAGAGGGCACAGCACCCTTGCCTTCCCCAATCCACTGGGGGCCATGGTACTTCTCCCTCTTCCATTGAGATCAGTGGAACCCAGAAAAGCCCAAACAGTGAAAAGTAGATGCAAAATTGGTTTCTCCCTCAACTGGGAGATGGTCTGAGAGCCAAGAGGGAGGACGAGGTCCCGAGGTCCCACCCGCTGTTCTCCCCACCGCCCCAGGTCCCAGGGCAGGGGGCTGAGAGCTGGGAGAGGAAGCAGAGCAGAGGCAGAAGGACAAAGGGACATCGAAGCCCCCCCCCACACCCCAGAGCAGGCCGGGCCTTGGAAGGCCACGGTCCAGGGGGGATGAGTCTGCTAGCTCCCCCTCCTCTAGGAGCAGTTGGGGTGAGGGCCTTCTCTGCCAGGTGAGGGTCTCCAGAAAGGAGTGGCTTGGTTGAAAATATATGTTCTACACCAGATGCAGAGTGCTGAGGGTTGGCAGGAGGAGGGAAAAGATGGCTCAGAGGACCGGCGGGGCTGTCCTGGCATGCAGGAGGCTTCTGGGTGGCTGGCAGGAGCCGCCCCCCCCCACAGCCGGGGCACAGAGCCCCGCAGGGGGAGGGGAGGGGCCAGGATGGGCCAAGCCCCGCCCCCCACGGGGCCACGCCTACCTGCTGCTGGGCCTGGATCCTCATGTACTCCGCCCTCTGCTTGCCGTGCTTGCCTTTATCCGGGCTGCCCGCCTGACCCTGGACTGCCTTCAGCCGAGAGGCCCCGGGGGTCACCACCTTCATGGGCGGCACACTGCTGCCACCGCTCTGCAGGAAGAGGAACAGAGTGGGGGTTGGACGCGGGATCACAGAGGAACCCTGGGCGCCGGGTGGGGTCTCTGGGGCTGGGACCTCCTCAGTGGCCCCTCTGAGACCTGGAGACCTTCGGACCTCCCTGCCTCCACATCCCTGGCCAGGACCCAGGTCCCCTCTCTGGGGCCAGGGTTGAGGCCTCCCTGCAGAAGAGGGAGCAGCAGCTCCCCAGGGAGAGCTCTTTGGTGGTTTCCTTGAGCAGCCCAGGGGCAGCAGTTACTCCCCTGGGGGAGCCACTTCTAAAGCAAGAGTCACCACCATCACCCCTACTCCTTGCAAGGAGTAGCGGTCTCCAAGAGCATGCCTGAGATTTGAAGGGAGTCTCTATGATGGCAGACGGAGCAGGCCCCACATCTTCCTCTGAATGGGAGGATGGGGCTGAAGTCTCCCTGGAGACGGACAAGTCCAGCTCCTCTGAACCACCCAGGTACCACCCTGCCCAGAAGGACTCTGGGGATTCAGAGGCGCAGACAGAAACAACAGAGGCAAAGAGAGTCAGACAGTAGAGGGGGAGGGGAGTATAGGGATGGAAAAGGAGGAGGGAACTTTATTTGTTGATTTACAGATACAGAGCAGAGGGGAGAGGACCTGGTCCCTGCCAGGGCTGCTCATCAGGCTGATCCCTGGGTAGGCTGGCTTCCCAGCCTCCCAGGACTCTGCCTGCAAACCCCAGCCAGTGCCGGCCTCCCAGGAGGCTGGTGGGAGCTGAGAAAAGGCCAGTGGGAGGAGGGGGCTGGCGTGATGCTCCTGCAGCCCCCACGCTCCCTCCAGCTCTGAGGACTGAGAGACTGGAGCGCGAAGGCAGGAGGAGAGGCTGTGGGAGGAGGCAGCCACCTGGGGATGGGGTGGCAGGGGTGGGTGTGTGCTGGGGGGCCCTGCGACGAGGGCGGTGCCCATCTGGCTCAGGGTGGCTTCCAGCTCCCGAAGTGTCTCCTCCAGGCTGTCCATCTGCTGCGCGGTGGCTCTCACTGTGCAGCTTAGACCTGCAGCAGCCTGGCCCCTGGGCTCCCCGCTGCAGGCTTGGGCACCCTGTCTGGTGTCATTGGGAGTCTTCTCAGGCTGGGTGTCAGCAGCGGAAGGCTCCTGAGTTCCGTCAGGGGCTGGTCCCCAAGGACAGGGGCCCTCGGCTCCTCTTTCCACTGGGCTGCTGCTCTCTATCCCCTGTCTCTCCAGAGCTGTCCCTTCCTTCTCAGGCGCCAAGCTGCTTCTGGGCTGGGAAGCCTTGGCCACGACCTCTGCCAGGGCCCGGGCACCATCGCAGCCCCTCCCGCTGCCAGCCAGGGTCCGGGGCCATGGGGTGGGAGTTGTCCTGGGACCGGCTTCCTCAGGCCTGGCCTCTGGTGGGGAGGGAGGGTTGGGAGTACACTCTGTCAAGATGATCCGGGGGACACAGAAGGCCCTGATGTTTGGGGCAGCCTGTGGGGAGAAGAGAGTTGAAGGAGAGTCTGATTTCTGCAAACTGAACACCCTGGGGTGGGAGGTTAGACGTGGGTGAGCCCAGCCCCTTCCTTGCACAGATGGAGAAACTGAGGCATGGGAAGGTGGTGACTGAGTTTACTCAGCAAATCAGAGGCAAAGCCGGGACTAGAACTCAGGCCTCTTCCTACCCCACACTACAGGTTCCACTTTCTGGCAGAGATGCTGGTTTGCCCGGAAGCACAAACACAAGTCTGCCTCTCACTGCCCATGCTGACCTCTGGGGGCAGGGCCCACGGGCACTGCCAGGAGTCCGCCCATCTGTGCACTGAGATAACAATAGCGTGGCGTTGGTGGAGAAATTCAGGGCACTTGTGCGGCGTGGGCTAAGGACAGCACCTGGCCCGTTGTAAGCACTTGGCCAATATTAGCTCTTTGACAAATGGACCTGCGTGGCCTCTGTCCTCAGAGGCTGGGGCTGTTGGACTTTCTCGGGCCAGAGATGCCTGGCCCCCTGGCCCCCTCCCTCTGGAGCTTTCCCAAGGGCTTCACAGCCACAAGGGGTGGGGCTCACGTCCCGCGGGCGGCACCCACGCTCGGCAAAGCTAGAGGACTGCCTCTGTGTGAGCGTCACCTGCTCCAGCTTTGGCGGGGGGTGCCTACTCACTCCCTCCCAACGCCAGTGAATTCTGGTCTCATGCAGACCAGTAGAGTCTTGGGCCAGGCACTGTCATATATGTCTTCATCTTAAGTCCTTACTATAACCCACGACATGGCAACTGTATCTATGGTCCCCAATTGACAGATGGGGAGATTGAGGGTAGGTGTCATTGATTCCCTCAAGTTCATGTACCCACAGCTAGTTAGTGGCAGAGCCAGGATTTGAACCCAGGCAGTCTGACTCCAAGCCCAGTACTCTTTCCACTAAAAGGAGCCATGGGGGATATTCTGAGGGGGGCAGCAGGGACCTCCAGCCCCCCTCCCAAGACACCCCACCCAGCCCTGCCACCTGCTTACCTGGATGGAGGTGGGGGGGTGCAGACTGGGAAAG
Organism: Spilogale gracilis; assembly: GCA_004023965.1. Classification (NCBI taxonomy): domain Eukaryota; kingdom Metazoa; phylum Chordata; class Mammalia; order Carnivora; family Mephitidae; genus Spilogale; species Spilogale gracilis. The sequence continues at coordinate 68,585 of PITA01004559.1, forward strand.
CAGAGCGGGGACCAACGCCTGCCCGGCTCCATGGCCCGATGGCATCTCGGGATGTAGAAGGTAAGCCAGCCCAAAAGGCCAGCAGACGGGCTTTGCCCACTGGACCCCTTCAGGACTGGCTCCCAGAGACCAGAGAAAGGCAGGGGCTGGGTGCAGTGGGCCAAATTCCCAAGGGCACAGCAAGCCCAGGGGGCACCCCTTGCACACCGTTCATCCCCAGATGGCTCCTTGGACTGCTCTTTGCCCATCCTTCGCCCAGAAGAAGGTTTTGTCCATCTGTCTGCTCCCTCTGGCCAAGGAGTCGAAGCACCACAAGCCTCAAGCCAGGCCAGAAAGGAGGTGGCGGCCAGCATGGAGCCGACAGTGGGCCAAAGACCACCAGACAAGGCAGATGAGCATGTGTGTACGGGAGGCTGCCCTCCCCGGAGCAGAGGCTCTCCTGCCCCGACCTCACTGGGAAGAGGGAGAGATTCCCAGGCCACCTCCCCCAGTCGCCCCTCCCTGAGAGCTGTCCCCTCCGGCTGCAGACAGCAGGTCCACCCCAACATTCCCAAGAAAAGATAAGGAGAAAATAAGTGCAGCAGGATAGCAGCAAGGACTGGAGTTAGAGAGAAAGAAGGACTTCCCAATGCTGAAAGACAGAGCCAGCAGCCAAGGAAGGGGTGACTTTATCCTACTCCAAGTTTCCTGGCCACTGAGGCCACGGGAGAGAGGTTGTAAATGAGACTTTGGGGTGTCCTGGCCCCCAGTGCAAGGCATACATTCCAGTGGAAGAGCCCCACCAGGCCCCGGGGGGCGGAGGAGGGGATACGGGAGCAGGGAGTAGGCAAGGGCTCAGGACAAAGTCAGATTTTGAGTTGGACCTAAAGTCATGTAGTAACCAGGATCCAAGCCCCAATCTTAGACCAAAACAAAACGCAGGCTCTGGGCCAGACCTAAACTCTAAACAAGCTTGGAACAAACTACCCAACTCAGAATCCAGCTTGTAAGAAAGATGCAGCCCCGGGGGGCTGCCGGATGCCAGACTCCTAGAGTTGGAGAGAGGGCAGGAAGGGGTATGCGTCTGTCCTTGGAGCCGGAGAGGGGTGAGTCCAGGCAAGAGAGGCTGTGGCAGTGGCGGGATGACGTGGGGAGGTGACTGGCGTGTTAGCAGGTTAGCGTGAGAGGTGAGGAGAGGAAGGTGTGGAGGCATAGGCAGAAGAGAGCCGTGAGAGGTGGGGGGCAGCCCATTACCTTCCATGTGGGGCCCTGGGTTGAGCCCCTGGGGGGGCCCAGGTCCTGGGGTGCCAGCAAGGTGGGAATCGGCTGGCGACGGGGCGTGGGGGGGAGGGAAGACACTGAGCTTCTCTCAAACACCTGGGGAGCAGAAGGTGGGGCAGGTTTGGAGAAGGGGACACAGGGAGGACAGGGGTGCTGGCTTATGGCCCACAGGAAGGGACCGCAGCCTTACTCCTTGGCCCCTCACCGTGCTCACTGGCCACTCTGCCCTCCGTCTTGTCTCCTCCTCCGGAGGCCTAGGCAGTCAGGGTCTCCAGCCATTTGGGGAGGGGGCCTGAGAACACTTGAGTACAGGTGACTTACAGCACTGGGGGGGCTCAAGGTACCTGGGGGTCAGGGTGTTAAAGCACTCTGTTCTCAGGACATTCAGGGATGGGTGTGTCAGGGGCCTAGGGGGTCTCGGAGCAGTTGGGGGGGGTCTCAGAGACTACAATAAAAAACACTCAACCCTGCAAAGAGGGACTTTAGACCCCCTCCCCCCATTTACAGTGGCAGAGAAACCAAGGCAAGAAAGACGGGTTCCCATATAGGCCAGCCCTGGGTAGAACCCAGTCCCCCCCACACACACCCTGGGGTCAGCTTCGTGGGGAAAGGGAGGGTCCTGGCTGAGGACTGGGGGACCAGGCGTGCCCCCGACCCACCTCTAGCTCGGCAATGATGCGGTCTTCATCGTCCTCATCTTTGATGGCAGAGCCCATGATGGGCGGGGTGGAGGCGGGGCGGGCCACCTCGGACACGGTCCGGCGCAGCTTCACCTGGGGCTTCTGCACCTCCAGCTCCTCGGACTCAGCCTTCTGCAAGGGCCAGGCCGCCCCGTCAAGACCAGACTCTGCCCCCCTCCAGCACCAGCTGACCGCCTAGGCCGCATCAGTGCCAGACCACTTCCGGTCCCAGATCCTCACCGGCAGCTTCTTCTGTCCCCTGCCAGGTGGCCCCCTTCCCCGCAGTGGGAGCCGGAGCCAGAGGCAGAGTCACCCTTGGCCAGCCCCCTTCTTTCCTTCCACCACAGAGGGTCTTCAGAGGTCCCGCTGCCCCAGGTGAGGTCAGTACCTTGATGAAAGCTGAATCCTTCTTGCTGGTGACCACCACCTCTCCAGTGCGCGTGGTGGTGAGGCCGTGGGAGGAGGGGAAGCTCCGGCGGGGCGGGGGCGGCGGAGGCGACTTGGAGGGCTTCTCTGTGCGGTACCGAGGCACTGTCAGCTCATCTGTGGGCAGCCAAGGCACTGTGGGTCAGGGGACCCTTAACCTTGGAGTCCAGGCACCCAGGGGAGAAACCCTGCTTCCTCTTCCGGGGAGGGAGGGGAAGCTCAGGGAGAGGACATGGGCCCCTCCTCCTCTCTCACCTCCCTGCAGAACCCAGGCCAGGCACCCCTCTTAGTGTACTGAAAGTGTGGTCCACCAGGCTGAGGACCAGCAGCCCAGCAGCCCCGGCAGCCTCTGGGAGCTCTTTAGAAATGCAGAAGCTCAGGCCTCCCCCACAGCTGCAGAATCGAATCCACATTTTGACAGATCTTCTGGTGATTTCACCCATGCATCCAAGTTTGAGGAGCACTGCCCGAATCCATCCATTCGTTCCCACCCTGCCCCTCAGCGGTGGCTCTGCCCTATGTCCTCTATTCTCCATCAAGACAGTGGTTACACTTATGAGAGCCTGAACCCACCCATCAGGCTCTCCCTGCCCCTGGTTCTCCAGGGCTGGGGGCAGTTTCCAGGGCAACCTACAGAAAAGTCACTCAAACCCCACACTCCTCTGCCTGTGAGCCCCCGTGGCTCCCCATGACCCCAAACCCTGTTCATGCTCCTTGGCCCAGCACTCTCCACGACTGCAAATCTTTCGGCGTCAGTTCTGCTTGCTCCTTTCTGGCCTGAACCCCGCTCAGCAACACCAGACACACCCCTCCAGGCGGACACAGCCCTCCAGGCAGACACAGCCCTCCAGGTGTTTGCATGATCCCTTCCCACTCCCTGCGATGACTTCTCTCACTGTCCAGGGAAAGCTGGCTTATTTTCAAGACACTAAGGGGAAGTGACGTGCAGTGGGAAGCCCTCCCCTCCCCGCCCCACCCCAGGGCCTCCTGCAGGACTGCACCCCACTGCTGCGGTTAGCACCTGCATTCCATGCCTGGTTTGCAGGCTGAGCATGGCCTAGGGGACAGACTAGGACAGACTGGGACAGTCTAGGACAGACTCCTTGGCTATGCTGAGCCTCAGTGTCCTCATCTGTAAAATGGGACTATTGTAGCTGCCTCCTGCGGTTGCCGCAGAATATAAAGCTTCCTATATAGACAGCCTCTGGGGTACTTCCTGTCACGTAATATGTGATCAGCAAAGGTGCTAGTACTACACCCACACTAAATTTTAAGCTCCTTGAAAACAGGCAGTGCCTTGTCTCCTTATCCCCAGCACCCAGTAGGTGCTTGGCAAACACAGAGAACAGGAATGAATAAATGAGTAATGATGACTGCTATTTCTGGTTGGATTTCTGCCTCTCCTGTGAGCTCGTAGGCTCGGGCGGGGTAGAGCACAAAAACTGTGTCCACGAGGACCAGCAACATTCCAGTCTCGGCACATGCTTGGTCACAAGGTGCAGGCAGTGACTCTTGGCCCGGACTCGCTCCTCCTCCCTGTGTTGGCCTATTGTGCGCAGTCAGGGCCGGGGGGGGGGGGGGGGGGGGGGGGGGGGGCCGGATGGAGTACAGCTCCACCATGCCCTCTGTGGCAGGCTGCTGAGGCCCCAGCACCTCCCCTCCCTGGCCCCAGAGATTCACACACACAGGTGCCTCCCCCATCCACCTGAGAGCTCCTGAAGATGGGGATCCCCTCCTCTGGGCTCTTTACCTGTCTGCTACCCACTCCCGTACCTGAGCCCCTCCTTCCACTGGGCTCCGTTCGAGGGGCTGCCTTCTGGCCATGGGGGACCTTGGGGGGCTTGTGGTCAGGGGTGGGGGCCAGGCCTGGGTGGGCCTTGCTCGCACAGTCCAGGTCAGGGATGGCCTTCAGCAGCTCCGCCTGTGTCTCCTCCAGCAGCCGGTTGATGTCCTTTGCACTGTACTGGGTCAGGGCTGCCCGCTTCTCCTCCCAGTCCCTCTCCGCAGCCTGGGGAGGAGGAACGGGAGTCAGCCCTGAAGCTGGGGCTCTAGCCCCTCCCCCCAGCTACACAGGCTAGGAATGGAGAAGGAAGTTTGGTCCAGCCCCCAGGGGACCCTCAGACTTCTTGAGTAGTCTATGCTTTCCCTGTCAGTCCCGAATGCCCCCACCATTATATACTACTCTCTTGATAATACTTAGCCCTGTTTTGGAACATTCTATTCTGTTTCACTGACCACATAGTCTATTCTTAGGCCGAGACCACACTGCCTTGATTGTTATCATTGTATAAAATGTCTTTCTGTTGAGCAGAACTCCTGCCACCATCAATGTGTCTCTCTGACTTCCGCCACCCCCAGGAAAAAGTACCCACATGTTGGTACCTCCCAGTCCCACACAGTGGTAAGAATGTGTGAGCCGAGGGCGCCTGGGTGGGTCAATTGGTTAAGCAACTGCCTTCGGATCAGGTCATGATCCCAGAGTCCCGGGATCGAGTCCCACATTGGGCTCTCAGCTCCGTGGGGAGTCTGCTTCTCTCTCTGACCTTCTCCCCTCTCATGCACTCACGCTTTCTCTCTCTCTATCTCTCAAATAAGTAAATAAAATCTCAAAAAAAAAAAAAAAAAAAAGCGTGAGCTGAGCGCATGCCCACTCCCGTCCTGGCCCACACCTCAGCAGACACGGCCTTGTCCACGCTTCTCTTGCCGGCAGCATCCAGACCTTTGGTGGGGTTGCCCCCCTTGGGAGTAGGAGGGGCTCCCTCAGCTGGCCCGCTCAGCTCGTGGAGGTTCAGTGGGGGGCTGGGGGGTGGCATTTCAAAGTCCAAGCTCTTGTTGAAGTCTGTCTCAGCCGTCACCTTCTTGGGGGACTGATTCAGAAGGTTGGGGGGTGGCCACACACCCTCGTCCACTTGCCTGGGGTTGGGAGAGTTAGGAGCATCTGTGAGGCCTGCAGGTTGGTGGCCCCATGGAAGGGAAGCCTGGCCTGGGGGAGGCAGGGTGTGAGGAGGGCTCTGGGATCTTGTGGGATAGCTGGAGGGGCTTGGAGAGGAGTGACTGCAACCAGCATGAGGAGAGCCAAGCCTACAGCAGGCCGGGGTCACAGGTCAGAGTGGACTACAGTGCCAGTTGCGACATCAGTGACCTCTAGCGGAGGCAGGGTAAGGGGTTGGGCTGATCTAGCGATCTATGACCCTAGCATGTGACCTCCTGGGAAATGGGAAGTCAGAGATAGGTCAGGGAGGGAAAGACCTTCGGATCTGGGCCAGCATGTCTGTGACTCCACGACAGCGCTTAAGGAGCCCGTCCAGGCGCTGAGGCTCCTCCTTCAGGAACTTCACCGCCTCCACCTCCACACGCAGCACTACCCGCATCTTGCTCTGCAGGCCTGGGAAGTGAGCTGAGGGGAGCAGAAGGAGTGAGCTGGGGAGGAAACAGCTCCAAGGACAGGGAGGAGGGGCCGCAGGGAGGGCAGGGTCTGGGGGTGGGGGTGGGGGTGCAGCATGGACTCCCATCCAGGACCACAGGCCATGCTCTCGCCGCCTCGCCTCTGGGCTCACCCTTGAGCTCCGTCAGCGTCTCCCCGAGCTGCTTCAGTACCAGTGCTTTCTCCTCCAGCTCTGGCCCTGGCACCAGCCGGTGGTTGTGGGACACATCCCGCTGGATCTTCTCCACCGACTTCTCCAGATCGCTGCAATCAGAGAGAGCTCCTCTCAGCCCCTCTGGGCCCTAGCCTAGCCCCTGAAATTGGCCCAATGGCAAGAAAGCAGGCTACCAGTCAGATCAAAATCCAAAGCCATCCGCCAGGCTATGTGCCCAAACAAAATCAGAAATGCTAAACCCTAGAGATGAGACTTCAGATGAGCTCCCTAATAGGTGCCCCATCCCGCCAGCACCATCCAAGTTCAGGTCTTTAGCAACATCAGCCCAAATCTCTCTCCCTGTAACTTACATCCTCTGGTTCTCACTCTGCGGAGGAAGCAGCAGCGAACCTAGTGGCCTTTAAGGGAACTGCAGGCAGCTGCCTACGTGCTCCTGTGAGGTCTCCTCTTGAGGGGAGGCATGGCCGTCCGGCTGCCTTTACTCAAATATCCAGACACTCAGCCTCTTTCCTTGAGGAGAAAACTGCTTTCAACTGTCAGAGGGTTTACGCTGAGCTTGTGCCGTTTCAAACTCCACATCTTTCTAAAATGTAAGGCACACCAAGTCATCCCCCCTGTGTTGAACCCTGCATGGGTCCCCTCACCCTGACGCTAAACGTCAAGGGAAGGGCATGAGGATAAGAGGTGAAAATTAGGCTCTCCACTCAGACAGATCCAAATTCCAATCCCAGCTCTGCCCCTCCCAGAACAGAGATCTTGGGCCAGTTACATACTGTGTAGGGGCCACAAACTCCTCATACAAAAAACGGAGGTAATAAGAGTTGTTCCTTCCAGGGGCCATTGTGAGGATTAAGCAAGCCAATGCTGAGGCGCCTGGGTGGCTCAGCTGCTTAAGCGACTAAGCGCCTGCCTTTGGCTCGGGTCATGATCCCAGGGTCTCAGCATCAAACCCCCAACACAGCGGGGAGCCTGCTTCTCCCTCTGCCTCTGCTCACGCTCTCCTTCTCACTCTATCTCTCTCACAAATAAATAAGATCTTAAAGAATCTTAAAGAAAAAATAAATGAGCCAATGCCGATGGGAAAAGGGTGGTAAAGGGTCAGTCCCCTTAATTTTCCTCCAGGCACATCCCCTCTCCTCATCCAGCTTGCTTCTGTTTAGACCTGTCCAAACTTCTTCACGGTCCTTGTATGTGCTGCCATCTCTGGACCTTTATAATGCCATTTCCTCCGCCTAGAACAGTCCATTCTCACACACACACACACACACACTCACATACTCACACACATACATGCACACATGTGTGACTAATTCCCACAGGTATCAATGGGAACTTCTCCTCCTCTCCTTACACTTGAGGTTGGGGGGTCTGCTTCCTGTCTCGCAAAGCCTCAGTGCTCTCACAAGCTGGGCTGTGTAGCTCCTGGCAGGCAGAAGCCATGTCTTCCGGATTCATCTCTAAGTGCCAGCACCTGGCCCGGTGCTTGGTGCTCCAGCAAATACTTGTGGAATGAATGGGTAAGTGAAAGAAGGAACTGCCGCCCAGGTAGGTTGTCTCAATTCTGTGACGTGAGTCACTGACATCCCTGACCCACATGTACATAAGCCCTTGTCACATCCCATCTGCTGGATTTCAGCTCAACAATCCAGGTGGGAACAACTTTTGAATCCAACAGACTTGCTCCCCCTCGAAGCGCTGTGTCACTAGCAAATCTTACCAGCATGCCTACACATCTTCATCCAACTAGTGGATGAAAAGACAGACCACACAGGAGCAAGGACAAGACCCTGTGACTCAGCACAGCCAGCTGAAGCACTCTTGTACTGAGCACTTACTGCATGCCAGGCGCCACAGGCAGCCCTTCACCTTCATTACCTTATTTATTCCTCACCAAAAATCCTGGGCATGGAAGCCATTATTACCTCCAGTTTACACACAAACAGGAGACTACATTTCCCAGCCTCCCTTGCGGTTAGAAATGGCCACAACTCAGGTCCAACCAATGCAATGGGAGTTGAAGGGGGGACATGTTCCTTCCAGGCTGTCCCATAAAAACCTCCCACATAAGCTCCTCCACTCTCCTTTCCCTTTCCAATGGCTTGAAAGACAATGACCTTGTGCATGATCTCGGAAGGCACATATTGAAGATGGCCAAAGCTCTATTAGCCTGGGTTCCTGAATGACTGCATGGAGGAGGGTCAATCCACTAACCCACCCAGGTACCGTTCCATGAGGAAAAAAAAAGGATGTGTCCATTACTTTTAAACCATTATACAATTTGTTATAGCAGTTACTTTAATTAACATAATTATTTTTGATGTTTAAAAAAAATGCAGGGGATGCTTGTAAAGTGCTTGTCAAAGGTTATACAACTATTTTGTGGCAAAGCAGAATCTTACTCATGTTTGACTTCAGCCACTGGATCAAGCCATACCCAGCCCTGTCCTGCCCAGCCCTTGCTCTGCCACACGGGAAAGAACCACTGTTCTTCCCAGCTGTGTGCGACGCCTGGCGGGCTCAGGGTGTGCTGATTTTGTAAAATGGTCACTCACGAACAGCACTCTGAAGGGAAGAGACCTTCATTTAAAGGAGGACTTGGGTAAGCCTTCGGGAGGACACAGCTTTACAACTCTGGGGCACAAGGGACTAGGTCCTCCTCAGGCTCAATTAGCACCTCGATTTTCTGATTTGGACAGGCTCTGCAAATAAGCCCCAGACTGGTCCAAGTCTAGACACCATTAGCAGAAAGTGGCTGGGCTTTCTCTGACCCAGGTTCAGTCCTAGAGGGGTGGAGAGCGCAGGGTCAGGACAGAGCCAGCTCTATACTTTGTGGAGCCCAGTGAAAAATGAAGATTTTGCTCCTAGCTCAAAAGTTATTAAGAATTTCAAGGGAACAACAGCAGAGCATGGGGCCATTGAGAGTGTGGGGCCCTGTGTGGCTATGCAGTTAGCAGGCCTACAAAGCCCATGCTGGCTTAGTCCAAGTAGGGCTCCAGAAGTTAGAAGGTCTCAAGTCAGCAGAGGGCACATCTCAGGGTAAAGACTAGACAGAGTTCAAGTACTTGGCTAGAAAAACAGGTTAGAGAGCAACGCTGAATGAAGCACGGAATTGGCCTTACCTTCTAGCAAGATGCCGGGACAAGAGGAAGAGGCAGTGGAAAGCAGAGTGAGAGCAAAGCCTATAGCCAGAGTAGGGGAAGGATAGGCCTGCTGGTCAACCTAGTGTCCAGGGAGGCTACGGGAGCTGGCAGGGAGGGCTCTCATAACCAATCCAGAGCCACTGCAGGGCTGATGTCCCCCAAAAAGGCAAGAACCCCCTTGCAAGTGCATGGAGAATCCTACCAGAAGCAATGGATCAGCCCCCAAGCTCTCTCAAGTGAGCAGCTTGAACAAGGGTTTGATAACAGGACAGAGAGTAGGGAGTCTGTGTGCTTCCAGAGAACTGAGGCCCCCAGGAGGTGGAGAACCAGACGCTCCTACGACAGAAGCTTAAATCTGTCCTTTCATCTTTTCTGCCTCTGTGCTTTTATATTTTATTTTCCTTTAATGTCTCAGTAAAGTTCCTTTTAAAAATCCTAACTCAGCTCTGAGTGAAAAGTGGCAAGGAGAGGACAGAAAAGTTTGGTAAATGAAATTTTCTGGGTGGCGGGGGTGACAGCTACCAGTCTACTTGGAGATCTGACTGAGGTTATCACTAAACTTTCACACCTGAAATGATGGAGGGGGCGCTGTTGCCAGCTTATTTCCAAATGAGATGGCCCCTTACTTCATCTCAGCCACAAGGGGTCATGGGTCCCTTTGTGCCCTGTGCCACCAAGAAGGAGGCCAGAGAAAGAGAAAGGAGCAGACCCCAGTGACTGACAAGAGAAGGCTGCACGAGGGGGGGGGGGGGCTCGCTCAGTGGATGGACAGCAAAAAGCAGCTTCTCCCTTCAACAGTGCCAGACAATGGGATCTTGGCCAGACAGACATTTGCTAAATTTGGATCAGAGGAACTGCCTCCTGTTAACTCTTCCATGTCTAAGCATTTGGGAGCTGGGTGTTCTCTATTCCTCACTCCTTCTGAAAAAGCTAGAGCGTTGTTTCAGTGGCAGCAGGATGGGAGGAACGTTTTCCTTGGCGATACCTGGTCTCAGAGATCAGGGAATTGGAGTGGTGACAGTTGTGGCAATCCAAGGCTCACTCTGTACAGGTCACAGGGCAGAATGAAAGCAGACAGAGGACAGAGTGGAATCCTGCAGCTGCCACATGAAAGTAAGGTCGCTGGTCAGGAGGAAGCCAGACTGTGGACCATGAGGAAGCAAAAACACAGCAAAAGCAGGCATCAAGCCAGGAAAAAAAAATAAAAAAGAAAGAAAAGAAATCAAGAATTGTGCCAGATGGCCAAAGGTTTGTGGGTCACAGAGAAAGCAAGCCACAGAAAAGAAGGGAATCAGGCTTCAGACCAGACCAACGTCAACTGTGATTCACAAGGAAGGGAGCTGCGCCTCCTAGGGAAACCAGGTTGCCGCCCAGGCCGCGCCCCCAGCCCTCGTTCCTCCGCGCGCGGGAGCCAAGCCTCACTTGAGCTGCTGGGTAATGAGCTCCTCGTCGTTGAGATAGCGCAACCGCTCCTCCTCCACCAGGGTGCGCTGCCGCTGCAGCGGGTCCTCCTGCCGCCGCGCCGCCTCCGATACGCGCATGCTCAGCTCCGCCTCTGTGCCCTTCAGCAGCGCGCGCAGCGACTCCAGGTTTTGTAGCTGCAGGACGCAGAGGGACCGATGGGGGGTGGGTGGAGGTGCTCAGCAGGGGAAGAGCTAAGGGGAGGCGGGCAGAGGACAGTCTGATGCCCGGCGGGCTCCACAGAAGAAGCGGCAGCTGGGCTGCGGGGCCGTGAGCAGCAGGGAAAGGGCAGGATGGGGGAAGCTGAGGTCCAGGGCTAAATTCTGGGGAAGAGTAGAGGCAGGATGAGAACGGCACCCGGATGGTGGAGGAAGAAGTGCTAAACTAGGGGCGCCTGGGTGGCTCAGTTGGTTAAGCGACTGCTTTCAGCTCAGGTCATGATCCTGGAGACCCGGGATCGAGCCCCACATCAGACTCCCTGCTCTGCGGGAGGCCTGCTTCTCCCTCTCTCAATCCCTCTGCTTGTGTTCCCTCTCTCGCTGTGTTACTCTCTGTAAAATAAATAAATAAAATATTAAAAAAAAAAAAAAAAGAAGTGCTAAACTGGGGCACGCAAAACGTGCGGCTGCGTGGCTGTGGCCGTGAGCAGCCGCGAAGGGCTGTGATGGAAAGGGGGCGGACGACAAGGTTACCGGCTGGTTAAATACAGAGGCAGGAGAACAGGATGGGCATATTTGGAGGGCAGGAGGTAGCCCTATGTAGGTCCGTGCTGACCACGCGGCTGCATGGCTATGGCTTCATTACAGATTCGAGCCCTGGGATTTGATAGAGCTTCCGTGGCTGGCGCAAGATTAACTTAACGCGCGAACCCAGTTCTAAGTCCGAGTTGGGGCAAAGACGGGGGTGGATGAGATCTTATCCGCTGCCCAGATGGCAACTCTATGCTCCCTCTCCAGCCTGTCTCTGCTCATTATTCTCACCTGACGGGCCCCAGGGCCCTCTCGAGGAGCGGGCACAGCGATGCCAGGCTCCTAACTGGTGGGACCATCTGCCAGGCGGGGCAGAGCGGGGAAGACGGTGCGGACTCGGAAGGGGCAGTGAAGGGGATCTACGCGGAGGGCTACCGCCCGAGGGAGGGAGGGGAGAAAGGATGCTGGGCAAGAAGGAATTGGGACTTCCCTGAGGGATACTGACAGGGGGAAGGGGCTCAGTGGGGTGGACTGGGCTCCAGGAGAACGGTGATTATTCAAGGAAGGGGAAGGAGGGAGCAGTGAGGGGAACGAGGACGAGCGGTGGGGATCGGTGAGGGAGCAGAGATTCAGCGAGCGAATGCGAGCTCGAGGAAGGGTAAGGGGAGAAAGGGTTCACAGAAGAGCCCAGTGAACCGCAAGGGATTCCAATGAGCGCGTAGGAGATGGGGCAAGACATGTGGGAAGGGGTTTCGGCGCGAGTGGGTGGGGTCTGTCGGGGAGGGCTTGAGGGGGCGGGGCACGGGGCAAGGCCCGGGAGATGGCAGTACCTGGAGCTTTCGCAATTGCTGCAGTTGGCTGCGCAGGTCACTGGTGCTGTTCTGCAGGCCACGCAGGTGCAGCTGCATCTGCAAACGGCTGATGGCCGTGGGCTGCCCCGCAGGAGTGCCGCCAGCCGAGGGCGGGGGAGGGCCGGACACTGGGGTGGCGCCACTGCTCCGGCTGCCTGACCCACAGGCTGCAGGGAGGCACCACGACAATGGGGGAAAGGCAACAAACCTTGAGCCTGTAACAGGCCAGGACAAGGTCCTTCCCACCCGTGATGCTCACAGTAGCCAGAGAAGCACATGGCTCCGACTCCCTGCCCCAACTAGTGGGTCAGCCCTTCTGTGGGGAGCAGAGCACAGGGCAAGCCATCTTGGGCTAAGGTGACTGCTCATTGATCCACTGAAGCCCAGTGATTGTAGCTGATGGTTTAATTCCCACTTTACAGATTAGGAATCTGAAGCTGGGAGAGGGCGAAGACCTGTGGGGGAGGGGCAGGGGGCCACTCACGTGCTGAGGGGGTGCCTGATCCGTTGGAGCCTTCAATCTTCTCGCTGTGGCACAGGGAATAGATGGCCATCAGAGGGTCCAGGCTGACCCCAGACTGTCAAAGCTGATGAGACTTTAACATAATCTCCTCCAGTCCCCTGATGGCAGGACGGAGTCCCAGAGAAGGAAAGGGGCTCACCTGGAGTCACACACTGAGACACTGGCAGAGCTGAGCCCAGCACTGCAGCTGCCCACTTTCCTTTCCTCTTGCCCCAGCCATAAGCCCTGTTAATGGTGCTGAAAGAAGAACCTCACCTGGGGGTCTCAGGCTCGGAGCCTCGTAGTAGGGCGCTCTGTACCAGGCCCGTGAGGCTGGCAATCTGCTTCTCCATGGCCTCCATGCGCTCCCTGGGGAGGATAGTTGCTTTGAACAACCCGTTCTTTGGGCTTGGGGTCCCTCTTGCCAGCCCTTAATTCTTAAGATTGATAATAAGAGGAAATACCATTCCCTCCCCAGCACCAGCATACAGACAATTCAAAGGGCCCCAATGCCAAAAGGTTCAAGCCCAAAGTCCCCCACCTAACACTGGTAAGGCCCCTTTCCATCTGACAGTCATCCCCTCCCTTGCCAGCCCCATCTCTCACTTCTGGCTCCCTAATGGGCCCCACCCAGGCCTTGCTGTGCCTCTGCACATGTTTTCCCCCTTCCTGGCATGCCTTCCTCCCTACCTCTTCCCCAAAGCTGTCCCAGAGCCCCAGCAATTTTGAGTCCGTCCTCCCACACCACCTCTATACCCTCCAAAGGAAGTGCAAGTATTTTTTTAATGTGTCACCCCCACTAGACAAGGCAGGAACCACGTTTGCCCAACTTGGCATCCACGGTGCCCAGTGCAGTGCCTGGCACACAAGCCACAAGACAGCTGTGTGACTATGAATTGCTTCTCCTCATCTCTCAGCAGCACTGCCTGAAGACAGAAGGGGATAGTCAATGCTCCGGGTACCTCCTCTCCTCCAGCCCTGCACCCTTAGGATGGAGCTCAATAATGGGTAAGGGTTCCCTAGCTTGGAGGCTACCCAACAGAATATGACTCTCCCTATCCCTATTTCTTAGCAGCACCCCTCCCCAGTGGACTTCAGCCAACCTTGTGCTGGACAGCTCTCATGGCTGCAAACTGAGCTGGAAAGGCAGGAGAATGCTGGTTCAGGCTCAATTTTAGTTGGAGAAACTGAGTTCAGGGAATGGATGCAAACCCAGTTTTCCAGAGACCTTGTCTAGAGCCCTTTTATCTAAACCCCAGGTCTTGCAGAAGGAAGGAAAATGGCCTGTTCCTCTCTCCAGTGCCTTCCCTGTCACTTCCAAATTATTGTGGTGAACCCTCAAGACTGCTCTGAGCCTACAAAGGACTCTGGGGCCTCACAGTCCAAGACACAATCCTGCCAGATTCTGCTGTGTCCCTTCTCTCCACCCCACCCCCCAAGAACTCTGAGGCATCCAGAGAGTCCCTCACCTGGTCTCCGTGTCCTTGGCTGGCACGGGCGGTCCAAACCCAATGAGCGGGCGCTCCCCAGGTCCGGGGAAGAGCTCCGGAGGGGGAGCTCCCGCCGTCGAGGAGCCCCCGGTACTGCGTGTCTTGCCTCCGGGGCTCTCTGCGAAGACCGACGAGGAGCCCGAGTCTTTGCGGAAAGACTGGCGCACCGGGGAGCCCCGGCTGGGCGGCCCCGAGTAGGGGCTGTGCGGAGGCTGTGGGCCTCCGGGTGGTGCCGCCACATCGGCCAGCTTCTGTGGCGACGAGGGCGGCAGGCGGAAGCCGTAGCCGTCCCCGTAGAGCGGTCCACCGCCCGCCGCCTTGTACAGCGAGTCCTCCAGGTCGGACTGCAGTGCCGCGGCCGAGTAGGTGCTGAGCGAGCGAACCGAGCCGCGCTTGTAGAGGCCGCTGGCCCCGGGGTAGGCGAACGGGTCGCCGGCGGCCGCGGCCAGGCTCAGGCGGCCCTCGTGGAGCAACCCGTAGGGGTCGGCATAGAGGCCCTCGCCCTTCACCAGCACCATGCCGCCCGCCTTGCCTGCCAGGTCCTCGTCCGGCTTCACGTCGCGCCGCTCCAGGATGGCGCTGGGGCTGGGGCTGACGCCCTGGGCGGCTGGGGCGCCCGCCAGCCGCTCGGCTGCGTGGTGCACCGGGCTGCCAGCGTAGGAGGGCGGGCGCCCCCCGGCGTAGGAGAGGCGCGAGCGCGACGGCGAGCCCGACTGCAGCCCCGATGGGAGCCCCGATGGGAGCCCCGATGGGAGCCCGGAGGGCAGCCCTGATGGCAGCCCCGGGGGTGGAGAGCTGGACGCCAGGTGCGGCGCTGGCGACAGGTTGTTGAGACGCCGTGTGGGCGATGACTCCCGGGAGGCATACACCATCTCTCTCTGTGCAGATGACAGTCCCAGAACCCCACAGGCCTGGTCACAAAGGGGATCCCTTGCACCTTGCTTAAGAAGACAGCATCTTCCCCCTGACACTTGGGAAATTCCTTCTATTCTCTGCCTTCCCTCGCTCCTGCTGTATTTGGGCCCCTCTCCCATCAGGGCTCCCAGCACGGAGAAAAATGTGACAGATGGAGAGGCACTAGAGGGGCAACCCGCGGCCCACCCTGTGGTGAGGGCAGAGGAAGCAAAAAGGGAAGCAGTGGTTCCTGACAGAGCCCCCCCCCCCATAATTAGAGACTTGTTGGGAAAATTCTGAATGGAGAGGAGGGAGTATGGCAGATGGGGGAAAGGACCCCTCCATACCCACAATTAGTGGACGCCACCCTCTGCTTCAGCCTCTAGGTTCACTTCTCCAAAAACTGGCCCTGATCCCTGTTGACAAGTAACTAGACTCTACTCCTGGACCCCAGCTGCCCAGCCTCCCCAGTGCCCTGGGGCTCCCCAGCCATACCCGGAGGTCCCCATTGGTAAGGTGTGAGCCAGGGAAAGCGGCATAAAGAGGCTCCTTCCTATAGATCTTGATAATACTTCGGTCCTGGATGTCCCTGGGGAAAAGGGGAAGATGCAATGGGTCACCATCCCTCAGCCCTGCAATAAGGAGGGGTAGCTACTACAGGAAGAGGGAAAAGGGATGGCAAAGAGGGCCAAGAGTCCCAACCTCTTCCTAGCTTCTTGCTCAGTACCTCAGACTGCCTGCCACCAACACACTCCACAGCCTCCACCCCATCCAACCCGTCGGCCTCGGGCACCCTTGTCAGGTTGGCTCAAGCCAAAATGAGCCAGCAGAGGTGGGTGATTTAGAGAGGAGGGGGTGGGATGACCGAGGAAGGAGAGGATGGGCTAAATTGGGGTCAGGAGGGGGCTGGGGAGGGAAAGGCCCACGGAGTGGAGCCCCCCTCAGAGGAGGAGCCTAAGGAAGCCCACCCCTCCCCAGGGCCGCACCCACCGGACGTCCTCCAGCTCATAGAAGACATTGCGAGCCTCGTCTTTGATGAGGATGGCGGTGTTGGGCGACTTGAGCATGCCCATGGTGAGCTTCTGCGGGAACATGTGCGCGATGAGCGCATGCAGCGTGTCCAAACTGCTGACCTCGTGCGTGATGTGCACACGCCGAGTCTCCTCCCCGAACTGCAGGAATAGCACTCCTGCAAAGGACATGCCACCTTCGCTGTCAGAGCTGCCGCTGCCACCGCCACTGCCGCCACCATGCTGGCCGGGAGAGCGAGGGGGGCCTTCGGGAGCCGCGCTGCTCCTACAGAGGCAGGGTCTGAGGCCTGAGGCGGGCCCAGAGTGGAGATGCACCCATGCGCTCCTCATGCTGCAGTCCCGCACGGTGCCTCCTCAACCCCAGGCAAGTAGGAGCCTGGGCGAGGAAATGCAACTGGGGGCAGGAGCAGGTACCCCACAAACAGAGGGAGCCGTTGCTGCGGGGGGGATGAAGGAAAGGGGGGCTGCTGAAAGGGGTGAGGGAGAGAGGGGGCTGGGAGAGAAAAGGATAGCACAGGGGCTGCTGAGGGAGGGAAGGGGTGGGAGAGAAGCTGAGGAGGGAGAGGCCCCAAGGGGAGGAGACTGCTGAGGGCAGGGAGGTGGGAATGTGGCAAAGGAAGCCAGGGGTTTGGTTAAGGAAAGCAGAGTGGGGAAGGGAGTGAAGAGGGTTCTAGAGTGAGCAGAGCAGAGGGAGGAGCCAGTGGCCAGGAGGAGGTGGGCGGGCCAGCAGTACCTGGCGAGCGCAGCTTGGTCTGACTGGCGGAGCGGGAGAGGGGCAGGCTCTGTCGGAAGCGGTTCATCCTACTGAAACCCAGGGGCAGCTCCGCCTCCGACATGGTCTCCAGCGACTCAGCCGAGGCGTATGACAGCTTGGCTGCCTGGTCTGCCAGCCCGGGCTGGGCTCCCTGAGTGTGGCGCGAGCTGCGGGTCTGCAGGGGTAGGGCAGGATGAGAGGAGTCAAACATGAGCCCTTTGCTCTGCCTGTTTCCCCCATCCAGGCCCAAGGAGCCCCTGTCAGCCAGTTACACACGCACAAGTCTCCTGCATTCCGGACTCGCTGTGCGACTACAGGAGAGTTCCCCAACCCCTTAGGGCTTTGGCCTCCCTGGGACCCCCAGCAAGTAAGGAGTGGGCAAAGGACTCAGGCACCCTGGGAAGCCAGACAAGGAACCATCTCAGCGGGAGCCAGGGCACGCCTGCTATTTTAAGCTTCCAGAGAACAACAGTAACACAAATTTGTCACTGAGGTGAGCAGCAGAATCATTGAGCAAATTGGGGCATTAGTTCCAGACATTAATTAAGCGGCGGGTTTGTGAGCAGCGAATTTATCCTTCGTGGAGTTCAGAGGGTTGGGTGGGGGCAGGAAGGAGGACCCAGGGAGGAAGCAAAGAGAACTAGGGGCCCTAGGATCCCTGCTATGGGAGGAATGGGCCCGCAGAGAGGAGCGCAATGTCTTTGACTTAGGAGGCCTGGCAGAATCCTCCCAAAGCTAGTTTCAGACAGACTCCTCCTACTACATGCAACGCACATGCTCAGCCTGGTATGATCCATATGAACACACAGCATAGGTGCCTGACCCCAGCCCCTCCCTGCAAAGCACACGCTACCACCCAATCAGCCTGGCTTGTGTCCTAGAAAGGTCTCCCCCCTCCCCAACCACCCCTGTGCCCAGCATGGCAGCCTCTTGCTCTGAAACTAAAGCTTAGGGTGGTACCTGGCTGGGCTAGGGAAGGGTGTCACCCAGTGACTGTCCCTGACCCAGGGACAGCTTGATCACTCTCCCTGAGGGAGGGGTTGCCATGATTTCGGTTACACTTTAAGAACCTACTTTTGGCTGAAGACTGGGGCTGTCACTCGGGGCCACAGTCTCTGCCATTGTGCCCCAGCCCCTTCCCTCAATCCTGGGTGCTGTCAGCAACTCTTTCATTCAAGGGAGAAGGTAATAAGTCAGACCTGTGTTGTGTACATTCCATATTATATATAATAGATACATATATGGATTATATACACATATGTTATCAAGAAAAAAGTCATATTGCCCAACTGTACTTTTCCATAAAATAAGTTGCCTAATTTTAACAACAACAAATCACTCAAAGCTATTAACATCGCTTAAGTCGGGATTGAGACAGAGCTTGCTCTTTTATACATTTCTCTGCTGGGTGAATTTTGCACAATCAGAACATATCACTTTCCTAATTTTTTTTTAAAAAGTATCTCTATAAAGGAAACATTTATTCTCCTCTGCTCCCTCGTTCCCCAAATCCTGATTAGTCCCTAATTAATCTCCATCTTCATATTTACTCAATTTAATGTTAAAATTGGGTTAGCACTCTGGAAAGAGAGAGCATTTTCCTCTGACGGGCAATGTGCTCAGCCCAGTGTGGTCTCAAAGGCTTAGGGATGTGGAAGGTCAGATTTGGAGGCCTCAGGGGGCATCCAGTCTCAAGCACATTGTTTTGACCAGTGAGTGGTTTGGGTCTAGGGAGGAGGGAGGCCGTGTAGGAACGAGACCCACGTGGGGGGGGGGTGCCTGTGCCCAGACTTTGGACCCTGGGGCTCAGCCATAGGCTGATCAGCAGGGCCAGCCTCTCTCACCTTCAGCCCCGGAGCAGTGTGGGGAACTGGGTCTAGTGTGGTCAGTGAGGTTGCCAGGCAACTGGAAGGCCAGCAGTTGGCAGGCTGATGTGGATGAAGGGCTATAGAATTCTGGCAGAACGAGACAGCTACCCGGGAATGAAGGTGGTGGCCACGGTGCCCGGGGGACACAAATGAGGTGCCAGGAAGAAGATGGAACCTGAAGATGGGGCCTGAAGGGTATGGGGGCGGGGATCCTTGGGGCTGCTGACTGCAGAGAAGGCAATACCCTGTCCAGGCCACCCCCGGGAGAAGAAATGCCCACGCCCCCTGCCCTGCTTGTTCTGCTCTCCGTCCTGGCCCTCTGTGCATCTTGCCATCCTCATAGCCTTTGTATAAAACCCTCTTGAGAAGAGAGAAAACCCATTAGCACTTCTCTCCAGTCCTGGGCTGAGTCGACGGGGCAGAAAAAAGTGAGACATCCAGGACTTCTTGTCTACGAGGGAGATGGCAAGAGAATAAAACAGTAATTAAAGCAGAGCTCTCCAAAGTTAGGAGGGGGCTGCTGTGGGAGGCAGGGCGCGCCTGGCACCAGAGGTAGTCCAGCAAGGAGCCAATGACTGCCGGCCAGAGATCAGGGACCTTGAATGGGGACAGTCAGGCAAGGATCTGAGGTTCCCAAAGGCTATCCATAGAATGGGACAGAATCACTTGGGAGCTTTTTAAAAACGCTCTTTCCAGGACCCCACATTCACTGAATCCAAATCTCTGGGGGTTGGGGCCTGGGGTTCAAATTTTCTGACAATTTCCCAAGATGATTCTGATTGGGAATCAAGTCAGTGTCTGTGATTCTAACACAGACTGAGGTGAGCTGCCAGGCAAGGCTTGCCACAAGCCAGGCGCCGTGTTTAGGCCGTGCAGTATCTCCAGTATCTCATCTCTTCTATCTTTACGACAACTCTATGAGGCAGACATTATTGTTCCATTTTACAGAGGAGCAACTGAAGCCCAGGGGATTATGCAATTTGCCCCAGGCCCCCCAGCTAGTTAGCAGTAGACTTGGAATTCACCACTAGGCTCTCTGGCCCATGCATGGAACCATTACATTCTAATGCTTCCTCAAAAAAGTTGCGTGCCTGACACCCTGAGTCTATGATTCTGTGATTTCTCTGATGCAAGGACTTCTCTCTGGAGATGCTTGGAGCAAGGTGACACCTGGGGAGCTGGGAAAGGATGCCTCCCGCCCCGGTCACAAGGTCTGGGAGTTGGAGGGCCAGAGGCTCTGGGACACAAGCGGCGGCCTAATCTGGTTCCATTCTGGGCCTGGGTGCCAGAGACAGTGGGGGAGGCATCTGAGGGTGCTCCCAGGGGGACTCAGCAGGATGCCCTTGGAGGGAGCAGAGAGCTCTCTAGTTGTGGAGAGTCCAAACTGTCCAGGGGAGGCAGGAAGGCACTCATCCCTGAGCTTCACCCTCCACTTGAGCAACGGGTTTGGAGTGCAGGGCTGTGAGTCTCTTGTCTGGCACTGGACCAGCTGCCCTCAGTGCCAAGTAAGAAAGGGATGAGGGGCCCATCAGAGTCATAAGACCTCCCTGGCAGATGAAGGCTGAGTCCAGAGAAGAGGCCCTCAACCTGATCATGGGATCCGGGTCCCTGTCTCAGAGCCAGCAGCGCCTCAGCCGGGGGTAAATGTTGGGCAGCCTCCCTCATTCCCAAATGCTCCTCCCAGCACGGGGAAGCCTCACTAAGTACACCCAGCCCAGATCCCCAGCAGGGGTGGCCAAACTCCCACCCTGGATCCACGAGCCCCTGGCAGGTGAGCCCAAACTCTCTCCAAGCAGCAGCCACAGCCTGCAGCCCCAAAGCCCACCGCCCACACCGGCAGCTCCCGTGCAGACGCACACCCCTTGGGCAAAGCATGTGCAGGGAGGGCCAGGGGCAGGAGAGCACATGCAGTTGTCACAGAAGCAGAGGCACACGCACTGACCTTGAAACTCCAGTAGTTTGGCTGCTGATGGAAATAAGAGAAGACATGGTTACGCGAGGGGCTTGGAAGGGAGAGTAAGGGTGGAGGTGGGTTAGAGACCCTCTGAGCTCAGCCCTGGGACCAGGGCCCTCTGCCCTCCCAGGAACAGGAAAGAAGCAGTGTCTAGTACATCCTCTCCTCCTCTGAGACCCAGGCCAGCCCTGGGCAGGCTTCAGGCTCGCTGGTGGGGACAAGAGAGAGCCATTCCAGATGTTCACAACCCATGCCTCCTAGTCGCAGTAACTTGGAGAATCACAGGTAGGAAAAGTGCCAAAGACCATGATAGAGGGAACCTGCGAGACAGCGGCAGAGATGAATCGGAGCTGCAGGGTCAGAGAAGTGGCATCTGGTTGTGATGGGCCAGGGGAAACTTCCCAGAAGAGGTGACATTTGAACTGAATCTTGAAAAATGAGCAGCTGGAGATTGGGAGGAAAGGCATGCTGAGCAAAGGGGACGGTACGGGCAAGTGCCCTGGGGCAGGCAGGCAGAGTATGTTGGAATAGTTGCTAGTCCAGTCTGGCTGAGGTGCAGGGTCTGGGAAAGTAAAGTAACTGATTGGGCTACAAAGAGAGGCTGGGACCAGCTGGGTGGGCTTCGGCGGACAGGCAGAAAGTATCTGAGTAAAGCACAGACGGGTCAGAACTGGAGTCTGGGGGGGTTGGTATGGCAGGGAGTAGAAGAGGGAGGCTGGCGGCCAAGGCCAGGGCAGGGAGGTCTGTGTAGCACAATGGCCCGGGGTTACAGAGCGAAGTGGACATCAGTCCACTTCACAGTGCTGGGCAATGAATGGGGAGCCAGGGGAAGCAAGGGTTGTTGCTGGGAGTGTGGGCAATGTCCTAGAGCCAGATAGAGAGGAAGATTCCTTGGACCCCTAGAGAAGGGGACCTCAGGTGCCTCCTCGATCACAATAACCCAGGGTCACCCTGTATTCCCTAGAGACCAGAAGGCCCTTGCAGATGGCTAAGGACAAGGAAGGAAGCCCAGAGGCTGGGCTGGTTCTTGGCAAAGCTGAGGGCACCCTGCTGACCGGTGCCAGTCTCCGCAGGAAGACAGAGGCAGCAGATGGCCTGGCACTGGGGTGCCTGGCACAAGCAGACAAAATTCCTGGGCCTCAGAGCCACTGGCAGAGAAGAGGGACACTGAGGGTCCCTGACGGGGAAGGACACTGAGGGTCGCTGATAGGGGAAGGACATCACAGAGGGTTATTGTCTACCTCCTGAATGCTTTCATGGCAGAGAGGAGTTAGGGGTAGAGTCGGGGGCCCTGCTGGGATGGAGGCTTTACCTGAGTTAGACAGGTGGGGGTGATGCCAGGCTTGGGCTGGAGTGCTTCATGCACAAGGCCATCCCCATCTGAGCTACAAGTCCCACCTCTCCCTCCCCAGCCCAGCATGGGCTCCAAGAGACACAAAACATAGTCTGATATCAGGCAAGGGAAGGGGACAGCAACATCTGTGCCCTAGCCAATGCCTAGAACAATCTATGGACACATGCCACCCCCATGGGTGCCAGGGGATGCCCACGGGGGCCGAGGGGAGGCGAGAGAGGGCGGAGGGAGTGGACATGCCTGGGGCAGACAGAGCCAGGCAGAGGGTATGGGAGGTTTATGATGAGAGTCGTGTCTGCAGCCCTGGCAGTGATGGACAGCTGTGCAGAGAAGGCCGCCGTCCCCCACCTACTACACCACTACACACGGTACACACCGCGCCCCTCCCAGCGCCCTGGAGCACGAAGGCCCCACGCTGAGCCGAGCACAGACTCTCAGACATCCCCAGCTAAGGACAAGGCCACAGACAGCGCTCAGGGCAACAAAGACACACGAAGGGACACAAGCACTTGGAGAGAAGCCCTCCACAATCAGAAACACCCCCAGAAACTCAGACACAGAGGTTTTCATGCGGAGAGCGGCCCGTTCACGCACAGACTCCATGCCACCCCGGGACCCTGACTGCTCACACACACTCCAACTCCGCTCGCAGAAACAGGTACCATTCACACCCCACCAGCCTCCCCCAGAGTCACAGAAACACACAGACGTGGACACCACTCACACATATGCACACACATACACACACACACCCCCAGCTGCAGAAACACACAAAAGAGTACCCACACAGTATACACACAAAGAGAAAGTCTCGTTCCTCCTTCCCCCCACTAGCCAGGTCACCGTGCCTCCGGCCACCTCAGCGACAGCCACTGTCCTATGCAGGTGACACCCCGGACATCAGGCATTAGGTAGGTCCTGATTCGAGAAGCAGAAGATTCCCCCACCCCCACCCAGCTCCCAGGATCAACACACAGGACTCAGGATGTGCTGATGGCTG
Organism: Spilogale gracilis; assembly: GCA_004023965.1. NCBI lineage: Eukaryota > Metazoa > Chordata > Mammalia > Carnivora > Mephitidae > Spilogale > Spilogale gracilis. The sequence goes on from PITA01004559.1 coordinate 91,538, forward strand.
CAACCACCTTGGGCCCCTCGGGCCTGGCCACAGCCACAGCCACGCTAGCCTGGGCCTGCTTCAGACTCCCGAGGCTCAGCACATCCATGGCGCGGTCAGCCCGGGAAGGGAGGAGTCCCTAGCTGGGGACAGAGGAGAGGACTGAGTAGCCTCAGGTCACAGGAAAGCCAGGCAACCCCCTCCCCCAGAGGATAACAGTGGGAGAGTTGCAGCATTTGTGCTTGGCAAACTTGGGGTGAGCCTGAGATCAGATTTCTAAGGCTTTGGGCTCTGGCCCACTTAGTAGATCCTAGCCCCTTGGCCTCCCTGGAAAGCAGAAGGAAAGATCTCCACCAGGAATAAGACACATAGTCTCCAGGCAACTCATTGTCCTTGGTGGGGGGAGGGGGAGGACAGTGGGGAAAAGTCATTAGGAATGCCTCTGTCTCTGTCTCTGTCTCTGTCTCTTTCCAGGGTGTTAAACCCAGGGGACAGCCTGGGGTCACTGAGAGCAAAGGGCTCCTCCCCGATTACTAAGATGAGGTTCTCCCCATCGAGCCCCCTCACCCTTTTCCTGGTGGTCTGCTCCTCCTAATGCAACGCTGGGGTATGTAGTAGGCCCTCAACAAATATTTGACTATGAACCAATGGGAAGAAAATAGGACCAGCCCACAGGAGAAGGGGGCTGTCTCTGAATACTCTTGCCTGGCACCGCTCCTGCCATCTCCTGGCACCCAGCACCGCTCAGCCCTCTGGGTCTTTTCCCTGAGAGTTTCCCAGCACCAGGAACCCCCTGGAAAGAGGGCAAAGGGCGGGAAGGGCCCAAGAGAGGTCTGGCCTCTCACCCCCAGCAAATACCTCCGCCATACTCAGGGAGGGGTCTTCCTTTCCCAGAAGACCCCTGGGAAGGTGAAAAAAAGGTTTGAATGGGAGAGCCCTTGCCAAGGGTAATCACTTGTAGAAAAGAGTCTTACAGGAGCAGGGGGCAAAATGAGAGGTGTTCTAAAGGATTCCATGTGGAAGCCAACCATTCACTCTCTAGGGACCAGGCTTTCATAAATGAGGGAGGAGGAGCTTCCCAGAGACCCAAGAAAGCCAGGCTAGGGAGTCCTCAAACTCCCTGGTGAGAAGAGGAAATAGCTTTTTCTCTCTGGGGGCTGAGGAGTTAACCCCCCCCCTCCCCCCCGCCCTTCCCCACCCTATGTGCCCTTAGTGGGGTTCTTCCCTCCCCATGCAGCTGATCCTTTTCTCTCCGCTGAGCCCTGGGAGGGGCGGAACTGTACCCCCCCACACCCCGGGGGAATCTGGGTGCAGTCAGCCGAGGTCTCCCTCCTCCTCAGGCAGACGTCCCCAGTAGGCTAGGTGAGTGGCGTGACCCCTCCTTGACCTCGAACCCCAACGACAACGACGCATCATCCAAGGAGGGAGGACAACCAACGGGGTCGCACCTTGGGGTCCTGAATCCCCCAGCTCCTCCTCTTGCACGGGTGTACACACCCACCTCTCAACTCCTGTGAACACGCGTCCACGTAAACAGCCGCCCCCTAGGCTGGGGCTACATAATGTGCCCCCGCGTGGCCAGCCCCCCACCACGACGCACATGCACAATCCTCCTCCAAAGGGTGCCTGGCGACACCCTCACCTCCTACCCCTCCCCAGTGCAGAGACCGTGGTGGTGGTGGGGTCGCTGCGGGACCTGCGCGGCTTCGGGGGCAGGGCGCACCCCAGGAAGGTCATGACTTTCCGAGGTTGGGGGAGGGGGCGCCGCCGCATTTGGTGGGGCGACCCACGCCGAAGGCGGCGAACGCGGTGGGGGAGGGGAGGGGGCGTTTCTTGGGGACAGGGAACCGCAACGGCCTGCGCGCCTCCCACCCCCGGACCGGCCCTCGGAGCCGCGGGGCTGGCCCCATCTCCGTGCCCCGCCGGCCGCGGAACCCCAGGCGGCGGCCCCGGCCCCCGCAGCCGCTCCTCCTTACCTGCGGCCACAGGTGTATGCGCGGGGCCCCCAGCCCCAGTTCCCGCGTCGGGCGGGGGAGGGAGGGCGACCCCCTACTCCCACCCGCCGGGGCTCTCCCCTCCCCCGGCCACCTCCGCAGCCGCCGCCTCCCGTGCCCTTCGCTGCAATGCGAGAGCCGCCGCTACCGAGCCGGCCCGGGCCCCGGTCGCCCCGGTAACCGCGACTCCACCTGGCGCTGCGCGGCGCGCCGCCGAGCACATCCTCTCTCCGGCCCCCTCCCCCGGCGCGGCCCCGTCGGCGCAGCTCCGTCGACGATCGGCGGAGGCTGGTGGCTGCGTCGCCGCGGTCACCCGATACGCCGGCCCGCCGCCCGGGACTCGGGTTGCAGGAAGGAGGGAGGGAGGTTAGGCTAGCCTGGTGGAAGTGGGGGAGGGGCCGCGGCTTGGAGTCTAACCTCTGATCCTGTCCCAGGGTCCTCTTCAGCCTCCCAGTCCCAAAGGTCTGGCCTAGGGCTGGGGGGAGAAGAGTACCCAGTCTCAAGACCTGTCACCCTCCGAGATCATGGCCTCTCCCCATCAGGGTCTCAGGGGGCACCCCTGCCCTCCTCAGCTCTCATGCGCCTCAATTCCCAGCCAAGTCTGGGAGGCCTAGGACGCCTAAGCTTCCCTGGTGGCCTCTGATCTGGCTCTGCTCTGGGACTCTGGCATTTGCCCACCCTCTCTGATCTTGCGTTTTACATAAAGGAGCCTCAGACTCAGCCATGGATAAGTGTGATAAGCCCCAAGCAGCAAGTGATGAATGAGCCCCGTAACCTGGGACAACTGAGCTCACCAAGCTCATTCTCCCCCTTTTCTGCCACCCCAACCACCGCTAGTGCCACAACAGGTCATCTGGAGAGGGCCCCTCTGCTCCAGGCACACACACGGGTCCGCTGCCCCATCACCATCCCTGTGCCAGCCCCGTTTCAGTCTCCATGTGCACAGGACAAGTCTGCCCATTTGCTGTCCAGCCCTGGAGGGCAGTCACATTTTTGCTCCCTGAAGTGCAGTCAAGAGGGGGTTGAAAGCCAGGAAGGGAGGTGGGCCCAGCAGCCTGTGGGTGATGCCAAGCTGTTGCCAGACTCAAGTTACCCTCCGCTGAAACGTCCGTGCTCTGGAGCCTGTCCTCTCCTAGGCTGTCACGTCTTTCCTTCTAATTCTCCTTGAAAAAGTCAAGCCTTGAGGCGTGTCCCCAGGGGCAGCAGGGTGTGTGAGGCAGTGAAGCCGGTACCCACGCTCCCCCTTGGATTCCCCGTCACTATGTCTCCTCTGCCTCCTACAGCCGAACACCCTCAAGCCAAGGCCCCCTTCAGGTGTGCCCCCTCCCCAACTACAACTCACACTCTCTGATCCTTCCTCCCTGTTGGGGTCCCAGATGCCTATTTTTCTCCTGTGACAATGTCCAGGCCTGAGCTGCAAATCCAAGCCCTGCCTAAGTATGCCCTCTCTCAGCTGAGATCTGTCTTCCCATCAAGGGAAACTGAGGCTTGATGGGAATCAGGGAACAAATTCAGAACAAATGGCTAGATGCCAAAGTCCTCTTAAAAATTGGAAACTAAGTCTCGAACATACCAAGAAGGGTGATAGAGAGACATTGTGAAGAACTTCCTGATGGTAAGACCTCGGGGGAGGGCTGGGGCTGCTCAGAGATGGAAAGGTAGTGTGTGTGGGGGTGGATATGGCAGTGGGGGGTGGGCAGAGTACAGAGCATAAAGAGTCTCCTGAAAACTGATGGGATGAGGGTAGGACAGATACTCCTGTTTAAAGGAGAAAAGAATCCAAAAAATTGTTTTTTTCAAAACCTGAGTATTCCCCCTCAAAAAATTCCTTCCCCAAAGCCAAACCTTTGGGGAGGTAGTGGTAGGAATTAGACAATCATGGCCTAGGAGTCTCCTGAGATGGGGGCTCCTACATAAGAGAAAGGGATGCAAAATTAAAATCCTAGATATCCCCCCTCCAAAAAAAAAAGTCTTCCTCAAAGCCAAACTCCGCCAGGGGTTTGGGGGGCATGGGGACAGTGGGTGACTCACCTGGGCCGGCTGGCCAGCCCCGGAGGGGGCGGAGTCGCCATGGAGGTGGGAGCAGAGGGAGCTGAGGAGGCACACGGGGTCCACGGTCCAGCCGCCAACCTGTGTGTGCGAAGGGGGGGACACCCCATTAGGGGGAGCGGGCAGGAGCCGCTGGGGGACTGTGATGGGGCGGGGAGGGACATTCCTGAGGCAAGCTTTGGCACAGAGCTCATTCCCCAGAGGGACCTTGTAACACTGGCTAGTCCCTTCCCGAGGCTGATCTCTAACTAGAGCCCCTGGTCTGTTTCTGGATGTTTCTCTTCTGTCTGACTGGGGGCTCCCTGAGCCCAGCAGAAGGTCTCCTCCATCAAATACTCCTGAATTCCTTTTCTTCACTTCTTGACTGCCTTCTAGTACACTCTGCCAAGGAGCCATTCCTCACCTGTCCGCCCCTCCAGCTCCTCATTCCCTCTGCACTGAAGGGGTCACCTCCCACCTGACAGACAGGGGGTCCATTCTGCAGGGGTCCTCATTCCCACGTGCCTCTGCGCTGATGGCACCTCTTTCTTCCCTGCCATCTCTCACCCCAGGGCCACACCACACCTAAGGCTTGAAATCCATCACCCTCTGATCCCCCCAGGACCTTTTCCCCACGGCCCTCTCCCGCCTTGGCATCCCCAAATTCATTCATCTTCATTCCTTCCACTGCCATTCACCTGGCCAGAACTACCCTCAGGCGCCCGTTCCTCCCTGGCCAGGGAACTGGCTGTAGGTCCCACCCACTCACACTCTACAGGAGGGAATGAATGAGCAAATGAACAAGGGAATGAATGTGTGAGCAGGTTGCTGTGCTCGGACTCATCTAAGTATTCGCTGAGTGCCTGTCTGCGCCGGTGACTGTGCCAGGCTGTCTGAGGCCCTCCACTGCACCCACACCTTCCCTCTCAGGCCTGCTGCCCTTGGCGGCCGTCATCCCTGCTGTCTTCACCTTTTTATGACCAAACCTCCCAGACCGATCTGCATCCCAGATCGTGCTCACTTGCCACCTCCAATCTCCCCAACCCCTGAAACCAGCCTTCACCTTGCCACAACACAAGAGACAAGGGGCACCCTGTGGACCCACAGATCCCAGCCAGTCCCGATGGCTGTTTCTCTTCCGCCCCCCTCCCAACTTCGGAAGTGCACATGGTCCTCCTCCTGGGCCTTTCTTCCCTTCCTCACAATGGAGAGAACGTTCCTGGTTCCTCCTTCCCACTATCGTGGCCCTCTCCCCTCTCAGACTCCATCCTGCCTTGGTGGCCACGCTTATGCCCCGGGTCTCACTGCCATTCTGCCTCGATCCACACGCTCAGTCTCCTCCTGAAGCTGTTGTCCCTTCAGAGTGTAGGGCTGTACATATGGCACGCCTAATGGACGGTCGAGTGAATATTCTCCCTGCTCTGCAAACTCCCCTCCCATATTCCTGTCTCCCATCCTCCAGACGTTTCCTTCCCACCCTCTTTTTCTCCCCAGCGCACCGCCATCTCCCTGCTACCCAGGCTTTGTCTTTGGCTCCTCGGTGCAGGTAGCAAACAAGCCTTGCTCAGTCTTCTCTCCAGTCCTCCATCCCTTTCCCTTCATCCTCCCTAACCCGCTCTCTTCCTCCTCTCCTTTCCTGCCTCCAGCCTCCCATTGTTCCCTCCTATTTGCCATTCAGAAACAACCACAGCCCTCCTAGCCAACACCATCTGGCCCCACTTTTCCGGTCTGTCCCCACATCTCCCAATGCCTCTGGCCCTGAGCCTTCAGCACCGGCCAGGTGGGCCTCCGGACCCATCCCCACACCAGCTCAGGACCATGCTCACTTCCCATCTTCCCACTTTCAAAAACAGCATTCTCTTCCTCGATGCCCATTCAGACCTTTTGCATCCTTCTAAGCCTGGTTTAGGTACCTGTTCCTCCAGGAAGCCTTTCCTGACCAGGCCTGCCTACCTGGTCTCTCCTTCTCTAAACCCCCTCCCAACTGACTGTGACCCACCTACTTAAGTGTAACCATCCTTTCACCCCCTCCAGATCACAAATGCCCCTGCCCTCTCCTTCCAAGCCAGAGCACGCAGAGGGAACCCACGGAGAGAGCCTCAGGGTGAGGGCCACATCTCCTGCAGCTCTCCCTTCTTCCAATCACAACTCTGCTCCCAGGAGGACTCAGAAGCTGGGAAAGGGCAAAAGCAAGATAGAACTGGAGGTGACATCGGACAGGGAGGTGGGCCAATGTGTCCTTGCTCCCTGTGTGACAAGAGGAGTGGGGACACTCTTCCCCTTTCCCAGCTACCCCCAGCAGCACCTGGAAAGGGGTATGGAGCAAGACAGGTGTGGGAACAGGGACCGACACCCCCAGGCCGGGCTGAGATAGTGTGGGTGGGCTGTACCACCCTTCCCTCATCTGCTTCTCCCAGAGGGGGCAAGGCCTGGCTCTCCATGGCCATCAAGGCATCTCCCAGTGTGGGACTGCAGGCAAAAGGATTGTCCCACATTGGACAAGAAAGAACTACAGACAAGAAAGTCATACGTGGGTGGAGAGGTGCACCCAGGAACCCAAGGATCTGGGAGAGGTTTACAATGGAAGCTTCCCACCCCAGTCAGGAGGAGGCAGCCCTGTCCAGAAGCAGGCACCCAGACTCCTCCATAGCCTTTCTGGTGGCAGGAGAGAAAGCAAGCAGCTTCTAGCTCAAAGTCACAAAGCAAGTCTTGGGGTGGGGCGTAAAGGAACAGGGAGGGAGGAGGTGAAAGACCCCAGGAGTTCTGGGCTCTGTTCTTACAGAGGCTGGGGGCACAGCAGATCCAGCCTATTGAGGCTCCCAAGGGGGGCCATGTCACAGATGTGTCACCCGGGGAGTCTCAACTCCGCCGGGATGAATGTTCAGGCTCGGAACAGTCAGCTCCCAAGACAGTCCCACCACTCCTTTGGCCTCCAAGACAACCTCCACTGGCCAGTCAGCCCAGTCCAACGGCCCTCTGCCTCTCTGCTCCATCCAGTGCTCCCAAGTCCGGGACTGCACACAGAGGTCCGAGCCCCAGTCGCCTTCCTCCCCAGGCTCCAGAAAAGGACTCCCACACCCACACCCCCATTTTCCAGCTATCTCCTCAGATGCCCCCCAAATCCCAGCCTGAGGGCAGGGGAGCATGGTCAGACCCCTCCCCAGCCCACAGCCGGCCCCCACTCACCTGCTCCCGCATCCTGTCCTGCTGACCGCGCAGGGCCAGGGCGTGCTGGGGGTATTTGTTCTTCAGGTGGTCCATGAAGGCATCGCGCTTGCGGTCGGCATCTGCCTTCTGGAGCCCACTGAGCGCCTCCAGGCTCTGGGCGGCGATCACCGTGTGCCTCCGCTCAGACGTGTGCACCAGCCCCACGTTGGAGAAGCGCCGGCCCCCGCCGCCCGCGCTGCCCCCGCCCCCCAGGGTCCGGTACTCCCGTGGGTACTCGGCATCATCAGCAGACAGCATGGGGGGGCTGCTCCGCTCTGGATCTGCGAGAGGGGAGAGGGGGCACGGCGGGGTCAAGGGGCGCCCTCACCGGGGGTCACTGAGGGGAGGGGCGGGCCTAAGGCCTAAGGCCTAAGGTCGGGCAAGAAGCTCTGGGCCTGAGAGCAGACAGGGGCTGCCCCCCCCCCCACTCACTAGGGGACGGGAGAGGTAGCAGGGGGAGGGCTCCAAGGCAGTTAAGGGGCAAGGGCAGGGCCAGGCTTTGTGCTCTTCTTCGGGTGGTTTGGAAGGGTAATGACTGCAGGTGAGGTGCTGGGTTTTGAGGTCAAGGAGAGGTTGGAAGCAGGGCTCCTGAACCCCTGGAGCCAGGCACCCCTTTCCTCCTTCCTCCTGCTGGTGTGAACAGGTGAGGGAAAGGGTGTTTTCTTTAGCTGCTTCTTGAAAGTTGTATAAAGGAGGCTGCCCAGTCTGTTCCATGAGCGTCCTCTAAGAAAAGGGGTGTGTGTGTGTGTGTTGTGGGGGAGACCCTAGCTTTTTCCCTCACACTAGCATGTCCAGGACACATTTGTCCTAAAGGCTGGGGGTTGGCTCGGAAAGGGGCCAGGCCCGGGATACTGAGGGCAGGAGTAATGACGGCAAGGAGATGGAGGCCCAGGGTCTGGGGCATGGGACCCTCCCTTTCCCTCCCTCCCCAGAGACAGACAGATGGACAGACAGGAGAGACTGGGCACAGAGAGGACAGTGAGAGAGAGATGGATTTGGGACAAACTCAAAGGAGAAAGAAAGCAGACAGAACAGCTGAAGCCCTCCCCCTGGAATCCTCCTCTCCCCCTGCCCTCCCTTTCATCAGTCTCCCTTCCAACATGTGTGCGCATGCGCGCGCGCACACACACACACACACACACACACACACACACACACAAGTTCAAGACCTTTAAGGGACGCACAGAGGACAAAGGACAGTACAGAAGCAGAAAAAAAAGAGAAGGCCGGGGGTTGAGGTCCCCACGCAGAATTCTGAGTCCTTTTCCCAGAGGCCTACCATCCCTGAGCTCCTGGCCTGACCAGGCCCAGCTCCGCTCCTCCCACCCTCCAGCCTCAAAGTCGACTTCTGCACAGCCCAGTGGGGGACAGCGGTTCCAGAGTGCCACCCATGCCAAGTTCGGTACTGCCCATACCAGGTGCCTGGGGTCTCCCCGCTGGGAGACGGATGCAGTCTCCCCCCACAGCTCACCATCCACCAGTCTCCAAGCCGCACCCCTCAAAGTAGAGCCTAGGTCCAGGCTGTCAGACATTGCAGCAGACAGGTGCACCCCCACACTGAGGCTGACTCATGGGGCAAACTGGGGCAAAGAAGAGGAGGCTGGGGATTCTGGGGCCCAGCCAGGTTCCATCCAGCTGTCATGCGCCATTGGCCCCCTTCCCCACGCATCCACTGTGTGCCACAGGAGGAAAGAAGAGATTCAACCACATTTCAGGAAAAACCACCCCGCACCCAACACACACACACACACACACACACACACACACACACACACTCCTCCCAAGGCTGTGGCCAAGCGGCAGCGGCTAGACTTGACCCCAGAGTCCTAGGTTGACCTCCTCCCCGCCCACCACACTTTCTCAACATCTGTTGACAAAACTGTGGCACCACGGCGGGCACTAGGTGCTCATCTGTGTTCACCTGCCCCCTCCCCAGCCTGGCACTGGGTCTGGGGTCCCTCCCGCCTCCCCCTCCCCAGGCATCTGTGCCTCTGTGCAGTCATTGTCCTCTGGCATGCTCCCCAAAGTGAGGTCCAGATACACAAAAGCGGACCTTGGGAGGAACACTGTTTCACAGTTTAATACTTATATCTTTATTTTTATAAGGATTAGGAAAACCCCTAAATAGAAGGTCCAACCACTGATTTCATGGATCTCATTCCTTGGGATGATAAAGAGAGGTTTCCTTTTAAGGAAATTTATTTAGGTTCAAAGGGAGTTAAGGAAAAACATTTTGAGTTAATATGGTGCAGAGGGTCCCTGATCTGGAGGAAATTCTCAGAGATGGCCTTTGCTTGAGTGGGACTGGGAAGCCTGGGACCATCTTCATGGAGGCCTAGTCTCTGCCCTTGAGAAGCTTGGCAGCAGTCCAGGGTCCCAGGGAATGTGGCTAGAAAGGAGTCCCCTGAATAATCATCCGGGAGAAGGAGAGGCAGCAGAGAAATAGTCCCAGCCAGAGTCAGGGGGCTGCCTCCCATGACCCTTTACCTCTCTCTTCCACTTACCCTCAACTCCCGTGGAGTTTTGCATGGGGTACAACTGAGCAGAAGGAGACCTCCATGGCCATAGCCCTCTCTTTGCCCCAGGCAGGGGCAGATTCTGCCCACAGGCCTTACTACCGGAACCCCAAGCTCGAGTCTGCCCCAACCCCGCATGAGCCCAACAGCCAGGCTCATAGTGCCCTCTAAGGGCTCTGCACACACACAGGGGCAGGGGACAGGTCTCTAATTCTCACCCGTCCCCACCCCCCACCTAGCCCTTTGGCCCTCTGAGACCCAGAAGAGCTGTTCACCCTCATCCCCACCCTCCATGCCTGCACCTCACCTCCTTCCCTGGCTCCTAGTGGGAGATATCAGCAAGTTTGGAGGAAAGAGAGACTAGCAGGGACTGGGGGAGGTCCGGAGGTCACGCTGGTTGAAGGGGCAGGGCAGGACTGGCAAGGAGGGGTCCGGGCTGCTAGAGTGGGCAGAGGGGGAGAAGCAGCTGCCTACTGTGGACATGTTCTTGTAGCCCTATTTATGACTGCAGTCCCATAAATCTCACTGCGGGCGGGGGGGCGGGGGGGCTGCCAGCAGCTTGATCGGAGAGTAGAGCCAGGACTGTCGCTGCCTTCTTGAGATCAGGGCTCAGCCCTCAGGTGCCCAGGTATTGGCAGAAGGAGTCAGGGGTGAGGCAGGAGCTGGATTTTGGGAGGTGGCAGAGAAAGGGGCAGGCAGGGGCAGGAGAGAAAATCTTCTAACTCTTGAGGGGTGGTGGGAAAAAGGGCTTGTACCTGTAAAGCTCTAGCATCTCTTTAAGAACCTTTGAGATCCTTAACAAAGAGGAACAAGCTAGGGGGAGGGGGAGGGGAAGCTCCTGCTCTGTGCTTATTTCACTCCTTTCTGCAGGGCCCCAGGGGACTGGGAGGACTGACATGGGCTTCTGGGCTGCAGGGCCATCCTGTGACCCTTAGGGGAAGGAGACCCAGGGGGCTCAGAGGACTCGGCATGAGCATCTATCTGAGTCACAGGCACTGGAGGCCAGGACCCTGGCAGGGAAAGAACCCCAGGCCAGAAACACCCTGGGTGTCAAGTCAGCTCCTTCCCTGAGGGACTCTGGATTAGCCGTTCATTTAGTTACTCTTCCTTCTCGGAACCTGAGGGCACTAATCTGTAAAATGGGGATGTTCCCCTCTAAACCCTCTCCATGTCTTGTCCTAAGACGATGGAAGAGAGAGTGTGTTGTTTTGAATTAAAGCCTTTCCTGGCACATTAGCCCCTGGGTCCCAGCTGAACAACCTTCCCGGTAGCCCTGCACCTGCTCCAGCCAGCACCGAGCCCCCGGAGCAGCCCTGACCCTCCCCACACTGAGCAGCCCAGTGCAAAGGGCCAGAGATGGATTCCGAGCTAGCAAGCAGCAGGCTCTGGGCACCCTGGCCCTGAAGAGACCATCGCTTCCCATTCAGTGGCAGGAGGCAGCGAAGGCTCCAGATGGGTAGGGGGCTCAAGCATGTGGCAGAGGGGGCAGATGGGACAGAGAGGCCTTGAGGGGGTAAGCGGGGATGAGGGAATTGAAGGACCTGAAAAGGAAGGGCAGGGAGCTCTGAGGGAACGGGAAGGGTAGGGAGGTCGTGGAGAAAGAACGGAGCTGGGGTACACTGGGGAAGGGAGGTTGGGACTGAAGGCCCTTGGGGGATGGGAGTTGGGGGAGCCGGAGAGAGATGCTGGGGTCAGAGGAGGTGTCATCTGTCCAAGGACATCCAGGTGTGCAAGGCCAATCATAATTGTTGAGTCGGAGATCCAAGCCCCAGAGAAGATGCCTGGGACTGGTGCAGTCCAGCTCAGAATGATGGGGAGGGAAAGTGAGGAAGGAGGTGTCCGTCACCAGTCTTCCCAGCCTGGGCCAGAGGGAAGGGACATACACCTGAGGTTGGGGTGAGAGGAGGAGGAGGTGGGCGCCCCCCAGTGGCCAGCCTAGGATAAAGGCGCAGGCGCTTGGGAAGACATTGACATTGTTTGTTCCGCCAGTTCCAAATTCCACCTTTATTTATGAGCCTGATTTATTTTTATCCTCCTCTGCATTCTTTTACATGAGATCACTGTAACTCATGATGATAACGAAGATCCCCAAGTTTTACTGACACCATCTCATTAGCCACAAGGCCCACCCCCACGTCGTGTCTCTACTCCAGATGTCAGCACTCTGTCCTCTGGCTGCCGCTGGGCAACATTCACACATGACATCATCTTCAGAGGAAGGGACTGTGGAGAAGGGAGAAGAGGAAGGTGGGAGGGAGAGGGAAGAAGAGCAAGGAAGGGGAGGAAGTAAACGGAAGAAGGAAGCTACAAGATCCAGAAGAGAAAAGTCTCTCTCTCTCTGGAGTCCCCGCTGTGAGGAACCCAAGCTCAAGACCCAGAGGTTAGGTCCCTGTCTCCAGAGATCTGGAGGCTGGATGAGGCCTGAGCGGGCTCCCAGGTGTGCCCCATCCATCTCCTGGGCATCAATGGGGGCTGGGCAGCAGCTCAGGGAGCTCACAGCCCCCCCCCCGCCCCCGCCATGCTGTGGGGCCTGCAGGGTGAGAGAAGGGGTGCACAGAGATTGCTGGAAGAGTGGAGGGCCTGGCTCAGACCCTAAAGCGCTACACATACACACGCACGCACGCACACACACACACACACACACACACAGGAGCACATGCAACTCAAGGTTCCCCCAGAGTCCCACGGTCGGCCCCCCAACCCCCACCCCACCCCGCGCACCTGCAGCAAACAAGTGGTGCCCAAGTCACCCTGGAGGAGCCCCGAGGCGGCTGCCACCGCCCATTGTGCCTGACAGCTCCATCCTGCTGGTGCCTGTCACAGTGAGGAAGCACACTGTGCTGGGAGGTCAGAGGCCGGAGGACCAAGGTCAAGCTTGGCAGAGGGTCCAGGAACCCGGTGCAGGTGGGGTGATCACCGCTTGCTCCATCTGCCACCCTCCCCTTGAAGGAAGCGGCCTCTCTGTCTTTGGGCGCCCCTGGCTCTGTGCTCCTCGCATGCCCATAGGCCTCTGCACGTGCTGTCTGTCTGTGGGTCCCTGGAGCAGAAGCCCATCTGTGTCTGTTTTCTAAAACCATCCTTTCCGCCCCATACCACAGCAACCAAAGTCATTTTCCGGGCAATTGCCTTTCTGTAAACATTCTTGTGTAATATCCCCCCAAATTGCTAATGCCCAGCACCCTGTTGAGTCTCCTTGTCACTCCAACCAGAACCTCGGGGTGGGGACAGGCACAGGGAGGAAAGGCGACTGGAGGGGACGAGGGGAGGAGGAAGCTGGACTAAGGATGAGGGACAGAGCTTCGTGTCCAGGTCCTGGCCCAGAGTGAGGGCCAGGAACCCCACACTCAGGACAGCCTCTCTGATCAGGGAGCATGGGGGACGCATGGCCATGAGAGAGAGGCCAGGGAGGGCAGGGCGCCATCTTGGAAGTGTGGGGCAGATGGTTAGACAATAAAGGTGTCTTCCCGGTGCCTCGGAGCAAGGGCACTGGGGAAGCAGGGGCAAGGCCAGGCAAGCTGTCATCCCTGGGTCCCCGGGGAAGGTCGGGTCTCCTCCCCACCCCTACACCCAGCTGTCAGAGGGAGGACAGAGAAGTGGGAGGAGGCCAGGTGGAGCCCATCCCTCCGGATGGACCGCTGCTCAGACACTGCGTTAGTGGGGAGAAGGTGGGCAGGGCAAGAAGGCATCAGAGTCAGGGTGGTCCTTGGTTGATGCCTTCCCTCCTGCCCCCAGCACTGATCTCCACAGCCATCTGGGGAAGGGCCTGGGGCAAGTTGATTCTCCTGCAGTATAGTCAGGGAAACTGAGGATCAGGGAGGTTGAGTGATTTCACCAGAGTCACCAGATAGACTCCCTTCCCTGGGCTGGGGCAGGGGAGGCGGGCAGGAAAGAGGGGGGTTCCCACAGAGCCCTTCCACCACCCCCATGCCCAGGGAGCTCTGCTACCCCAGCCCCCAGGGAAGCTGGGCATGGAGACTCAGGAAGGGTGTGGGGCAGGGAACAACGGAGCCCCAGAGGGAGCCAGGAGACCAGGGTGGGGGGGCACTGCCAGTCATGGGCAGAAAAACACAAACCAATTTACATCGATTTAAAACCCACCGTAGTCTACTTAGTTGGTAAACGAGTCGGAATCAAGTTAGAATTGAATTAAAGACCCTCCTCTGGGCTAGGGGAAGGAGAGCTCACCTGCCTGGGAGGAACTGTTGTGGGGAGCCTGGGCCCCGGCTGCTCCCAGTTGAGCCCCTGGAGCCCCAGGGAGAGAGAATTGGAGAGAGAAGGGGCCTGTGGGGCTCCCTGAACATAGGGCGGGAACTGCCCCAGCCAGACACTTCCTCTGCCCCCTCTTCCTTCTCACACATCCCTCTTTTGACCCTTTCCTGCTGATTCTGGGCAGCCCCGGCCCTCCTCTCCCGGGGCACTACTTATAGAGTCCTGTTTACCTCATCAGGTTAGAAGCCACCTTGGTGCAAGGCCTTCGCCTCCTCCCTCAGACTGGAGGCTTCCTCGGTGGTAGAGTTAGCACTCCCTCCAGAGGGGGTTGGGGAAGACCATCAGGCCACCTCAGGAGTGGGGTGGGGGTCCCAGGGCCATCAAAGACACCAGGCTCGGTCTCCCTCAGGGCCTGTAACTGACTCAGGGCCTTGACTCTGTGTGGCCGTGGAATCCTGTCCCCACAGCAGGCAGGAGTGACATCTCTAGACTGTTCCGTGTACCCCCACCTGCATCTTGAAAACTACTCTCTGCTCTTCCTCCAGCCAAATGCCCTTCACAGGAAGAAAACCAAGGCCCACGGAGTGAACCCAACCCAGTCATACTGGAGCAGGAGACAGAGCCAGAAGAGGAACCCAGGCATCCTGGCCCCCAGAGACAAGGATTTTTCCATTCCACTACGCCACTTCCCAGAAAGCAATTGCCAGGGGAGCACCCTCCACCCCCCACCCCAGGCCTCGGGCCCCAGGAGGACACAGACTAACAATCTCTGTAGGAGGAATCGGCAGCAAGGTGGAAAACATGTCCCAGCACCCTGAGCCCCAGAGAAGAGCGGATGGTCATGGCCGGCCACACCCCCAGGCGCCCACCCTAGCCCTGGGGGAAGCTCACCACAGAGAAATCAGGGGCCTCACATGGCACCCTGACCACACTCCTCCAACAAGACTCTCCCTGCTGAAGGGCCACAAGCCAGCTGCTTGCCCCGAAGGTCAGAGGTACAACCCTCCCTCTTCTCCTTGCACCACCCCATAGCAGACAAAGCTATGCCATTACCAGAAATCACTGAATTGGGGGATGAGAAAGCTCTATTCAAACCCAGCTCTGCCACTGACTAGTGTGACCTTGAGCAGGTTAGCAGCTTCCCTGAGCCTCAGTCCTCTCACTTGTCTGGAGAAAAAAAAAAAAAACTGCCAATAACATCCAGTAGACCGGCATGCAGGTTGTGCACTGAACAAAGGCACCAGCCTAGGGGGCAAGTGGGGGACAGCTCCTTCCTGACCTGCCCAATCTCCTGATTTCCTTTCATTCCATTGTCAAGAGTTTTATCAGCCCCAGCACTGGATGGTTTTAATTTTTAGCTACTAATGAAGATCTGGCTCATTGACTTCCCTGGGAAGGGAGGGGGCGTAGATGCCGAGGGGAGCATGTCACCCTCAGTCTGAAGCTGTTGCTGGAAAAGCCAAGAAGGCCGTGGCATGGGCCCACAGGACGCCACGTTAATGAGTTAATGAGCTAACTTCACCATCACGTGCCCCGGGAAGGTATCCGGCCAGGTCAGCTCTCCATCTCCTTGTAGAGGCAGCCTAGAGGAACACAGGCCAAGGGGAAGGGAAGGAGCGAATACAGGAGGGTGGGAAGGGAAGGGAGGGGGCGGGCGGGCTGCTGTCCCCCAGCTCTGCCGCCACTGAAGAGCCTATCCCAGAGCTCCTGCTCTCCCAAGAGAGCACTATGGCCAGGGCAGGGAGCGTGGACAAAGGGACCACGGCCCTGCTGGAGGGGGGCCTCCTGTTCCCAGGAACAGAGACCCCCAACCTGTTGGAAGTGAGGGACAGAAACCCCATCCGTCACTCCCATCTTCGCACAGGGAAGTGTCAGCACCCAGTGTTCAGTCAGGGCCTCACTGAAGTTGGCAGGAGCCCCAGGCTGGCCAGAGATACCCTCCTTCTTGGGGGCGGGCTCTCCCTAGGAGGCCCTTTCTCTGCCGGCGCCCAGACAGTGCCCTCAGCCCTCAACCAGGCTCCTGTGGCTTCCAGACCCCAAGCACATGCTCAGCTCCTCGGGGACACTCTCGCGCTCGCTCACGCTCTCGGCCTCACACCTGTGCACCCAGGTGCACGCCCACGTGCCACGTGCCTGCTCCCCAACATGGGCCCAGTCCCAACCTGCCTCACCGCGCCCCTGACAGGCATCCACGTACAGAGGGGCACACAGACAACCACCCTGACTACCCGGTCGCCAGCTGGGGGTTCTCAGCCCAGACCCCCTTCTTATCTGTACACCCGCTGCCCCGAGGGAGATGCTGCCCCTGCCCCTAAGGCATCCCTGAGTCTGTGGGCCAGAGCCTCTTTTGTGGCCTCCCAAGTCCCTGACAGGGCAACACCAGAGCATCCCTTCATCTAGATGAGGCACAGAGCCCCTCGGCACCCTCCCCACCCCCTCCCACTATGAGGGAGGCCTCATAGCCAAAGATCTAAGGATGGAGGCTCTTCCCCAGGGCAGGGAGGGAGAGGGGCAGGGAGCGGAGCTAACCTGGAGCCATGGACACCCAGGCTGGGCAGGGGTCCCACAGTCCTAAAAGAACCTCCAGGGGCCCTACCTTCTCACATTTCAGCTGGGTACAGAACCCTCTCAACACCTACCACGGGCAACTGGAAGCCCTCCCACCCTCAGGAACACCACCCAGTCAGGGCTTGGTTACCTCTAGGAATGGAAAACTCATTATCTATTAGTCATCAATAATTGCATAGGGTTCCTCCTTCCCTAAAATGAGCCAGCGTCTATGCCCATGGCCCTCAGAGGAACCCGGGGCAGGTCACAACCTCTCTGTTCAGAGCAGGATGAGAGCTTTGGAACCTGAATCTCTTCTGAGCTCAATAGTTTCAATCTTTCCTTCTGTGGCCTGGTTTCAGACCCCCACTCCCCCCAGGCATCCACACTGCCTTCTGTTCGGTGAGGCCCATGTTGTCCTCACTCTTCCTAGTCAGTAGCCTTCAAAACTGCTCTAATGGTGTGACGAGGTCAGAGTAGCCTAGATGATCCCTCTCTGCTCTGCCCTCACCATCCTTCCCCCTGCCCCAGCATGTGCTCTGGGGCAACAAGTGTCCAGGACATACCCAGCCCTTGCCTCCTGCTGCCAACTCTCAGGCCTCCCCTGACCTTGAACTTTGGGGACCAACTTGACTCCTCCTGCCTGGGGTGGTTGACGCTTCTGGCAAGGTTGGCTGAACCTGCTTCCTCCTTCTAGGCACTTCCATCTGTCCTTTGGTGTCTGTTCTTGCTAATGTGGGACTCTGCTCGGGGACTCACCCCTTCCCAGCAACTATATTCCCCATGACCCCAGCAAGGCAGAAGCAAGGTCTAGGCACCAAAGGGTGTCCTTGAGAGTCTGCCTGGGCAGCCTGCTCTGCCTGTAAGTCTCTGGTGAGTGGCCTGAGGCCCCAGATGCCCTGTCCGGCAGCCAGCCATCTCAGGGGTATGCCTAGCCGCTTTGAGGCCTGGAAAACCACAGCCCACACAATAATATCTGATGCATATTAACCACACAGTGCTTCCTCCTTTCTATTCTACTTCCTCCTCCTCAGGGGTGACCCTGCCCTACTGCCAGAGGGTCCCAGGCTTAGAAGGAGAGGCTCCCTCACCCCCAGCTGCTTCTCTTCACTGTGCCCCATATCTGTATCCCTTGCTCGTGCGGTGGCTAATTCTGGCATCTCATCAGTCGGTAATTATAGGGGAATCAGCAGTGCTGTCATCTCTATGGCTCGGCACCTGTCACCACGCCACCATCCCCAGGCGACTGGGATGGGACCGGAAGCTGAGGGAGGAGGGGTGTGCTGGGGTGAGGGGCATCTGCAGCCCTCGCCTCCTTCAACCCTACCTCCCCACAGGGCACGTGGCGCACGTCGACCAGGTGGCCACCGGCCACCCTGGGCAGGGACCGAACGCATGTGGACGCATGCCCCCAACAAAACAGAGCAGGACTCATGCAGCAAGCCAAGGCTCAAATCTTGCCTAGGCCCTTTCACATAGGTGTGATCTTGACCGAGTCATTTTACTTCGCTGGCTGTCAGTTTCCGCAATGACAAAGTGGGGAAACAGTGCCTACCTTGGGAAGATGGGAAGACTCAAACACGTAAATTGTCTAGCCTGGTGCTTAGCCCATGTGCAACATGTATTCATTCAACAAACAGTACACACCTACTCTGTGCGTCACCATGACAAACAAATCACAGCTTGGCAAGACTCACACTGGAGCACACTGGGGCACAAGTATTTTTTCTGGCTGGTGGTGTCCTGTTTTGTTTCTTTGAATTTTCCTGTTTTTAAGGAACATAGGCACTGTCCCTCACCATACCTATTGTCCTCGGTTTCATGCATCTCCTGCCCCTGAAGGCACTGGAGAGCAAAAGTAGACTAGGAGGTTCCACTGAATCCAGAACCCTGGCTGTAAGAGATTTGACAATGCCATGGGAATGCAGAGGGGCAGGCCTGGAGGTGGTTGGGAAGGAGCACTTCAGGGAGGAGCAGAAATAAAGGTAACGGGGGGGCGGGCATCCTGGAAGAGGAGTCATAGAAGCAAAGGTTCACAGAGGAGACAGGCCAGGCACAGTGGGAGCTGCTAGAGATGCAAAGACATCTAAGGAGGTCCGACATCCTGATGTCGGATCTCAAGGCCCCAGAATGGTTTATTACGTGGGCCTCCCAGATGAAGCCACGATGTAAGACCAGTTCACAACAGAGCAGCATCTGCTGTCACAACCAAGTCACTGAGTCACCTCCCCTGGCCCCCTGGTCTTTTTCCCTACATGGAGAGGAGCTCTGCCCCAACAGAAAGGAGGTCTGGAAATGGGACCGCTCTAACCTCTAGTCCCCTTCCTCCACCTTCGCCCCTGGGGTGCCCCAGGGATGGGACCAGGAATGGGGTTGGGGGAGGAAGGTGCCGATGAACCTAGGAGTCAGTTTTCCATGGCATGGACCCTGGAGGAACCCTGCTAGCAGAACTGCAGAGAGAAGCAGAGCTGAACGGCTCTGCATACAGCATGAGAGACTGAGGCTAGACCTAAGAGGCTAGAGCGCTTTAGGCTGAGGATGCCATAATGGATTATCTGTGTGCCCCTGGGCATGTTACTTAACCTCTCTGGTCTGTCTCCTCCCCCATAAAACAAAGATCTCAACAGGCCGGTGGGTCTTGAGGATAAAATGAACAGAGCTTAACTCGGCATGTGGCTCATGTATTATCAAGTAAACATTCAATAAGTATCAGTCATTAGTATTTTCATTACTACTGGGGATGGTTTTCCCCCAAGTTCAGCAAGGACTAAATGAGCCCCCCACCTCACCAAGCCCCCACTGCCTTGCTGACTCGGAGCCCACAGAGGTCTCTTGTAACTGAAACCAGTCAATGGTAAGGGACTGACCCCACTGTGTCTGCTTCCGTGGACAGCCCCCACCCCTCCCCACCCCTAATAATCCTTCACAGCACATTTCCAAAACCCATCCACATCTTATCCTGCTCTGGGAAGGTAGGCAAGACCGGGTTGTTCCCCCTTTTTACAGATGCAGGAAGTCTTGGAAGGTATTGAGCTCCCTGCCTCTGGGAGTATTCCAGGAAAGGGTGGCTGAGAGAGAGCATTCAGGCCCTCCTTCTTGTTCCCTGCCCCCACCCCAAGCCAACCAGGGAGGCTGAGCCTGGGCCCCTCTGCTGTGGGTGTGGGGAAGGGGGGTTGGCGGCCCCTGTGACCAGCACTTGGGGGGCGTGCTGGACAGAGGGGAAGGGCTGCAGTCTAAAGTGTTCCTGCCTCTTTCTGGCAGCAGCCGTGGGTGGGGGAGGGAGGGGAGCAGCCTTGTTGCTCTTTTAGGAAAACGGTAATTTTAATTAAGAGGCAGACAAACGAGCGCTCTGCAGATTGTCTTGGAGCAAAGTTATTAAAAAGCCATCAAGGCGTCAGCAGCAGCCACAGTGGCAAGGAGGGCTGCCTCCCCCAGCTGCCCGCCCAGATTGGGGCTGAAGCATCCTTCAGAGAGATGGAGGACTGGAGGATGTGAGTCTGCAGACAACCAAGACCCAGATCCCGCAGCCCCGCTCCCCTGGTCCAGGGCTGGGGGGGGGCAGGGGAGGGCACAGAGCAGCAGCGGGACAATACTGGGGCTCAGGTTGCCCTGGGGTGGAAGGGGGAACGGGCAGAAAGGGAACTAACTATGGGGCAGTCCTTGCCAAAGGCGAGGCTCTGCACCAGCTGCTGCTTTTCCGGTGCTCTTCTCCTTCTACCCTGCCATTTTCTTTTTAATTTAATCTTTTTTTCTTTTTTCTTTTTCTAAGTAAGCTCCACACCCAACGTGACGCCCCAACTCATGACCCTGAGATCCAGTGACTGAGCCAGCCAGGCACCCAGCGACCCTGCCATTTTCCAGGCAGGAACACTGAGGTTGAGAGAGGACAACTACCAGGTCCAGGCCCACAGAGCTAGGAAATGGCTTAAGTGAGGATTCGAACCCAGGTCAGGCTGCCTCTCAAGTCCAGGGCCCCAGGCTGACGATCCTGGGCACAGAAGTAGGGGGTCGGCTCCCTGAGGCCCTCTGAAGAGTCCTCAGCACTGGTCCCACAATGCTGCTCAAGGCCCCAGGGACTTGAGGCCACAATAGATTGATCGCTGCTCACTGGAGTGGGGGGAGACACTATGTGAAGGGCACCACCAGGTCAAGGGACACTCTGCAGGGACATGAAGTACGGAGCAGTTGCCAGCTGGGGGCGTCAGGGGACACAGAGTCACAGCCCTCCAGTAGGAGCAGGCACTCTACAGTCAGCTGGCCTGGCCGCGCCACAGCCGGGGCTCCACGGCCACAGCCAATCCTTACCCTCTGCCTACTCAGCCCTTACGCAGTGGAAGAACTCTTATCTGTCTTGGTCACTGTTGGACTCAGACCTTAGCCTAGGGCCTAGCACGGAAGGTACTCAATAAATCTTTATTGAATGAATGAACGAACGGAAAAATGAATGAATGAATGATTGAATCATTGAATAAATGAAACAAGATCACAGGTTTGCAAGTGCCTATAAACTAAACAGAGCTGTGCTGAGGTGAGATGTGGTCCCATGTCCCATCCCCCACCCTCCAGCCTCCGCGGGAACACGGGATCCTGGTCCCCTCTCCCCAGGGCCCCAGGCCCCCCCTTCCCAGCCCCAACTACCCAGAGGCTTTGCAGCCAGCACACCCGTGTACATGCGCACACAGACTCACATGCACACATAGACATGTTCTCTGCCAGGCAAGTTGCCCTCCCCAGAGTAAAGTCTCTGCTCTCCCCTCCCCTGGCAAAGGCTTGGGCCCACCAGGGATAGCCCCCCTCCCCCATTTCTGGCCGGCTAGACTGGGCAGAGGCATTTGGCTAAGGAGTAGTACGAGGCAGGATGATGGGGGGAGGCCTCCCTCCTGGCTTACTAACCTGGAGACTTTAAACAGAGGGAACAGAGTCCTGGAGCCTTCCCTCCCGCTGCACGCTGGAGCCCTGGGTGAGGGACAGGAAAGGAGGAAAGTCGTGAATGAATGCCCAGAGCCAGAGGAGAGAAGTTGGAGAGAGCAAGGGGCCCAGGGTGGGGCTCCCAAAGTGGGATGGCCCCCAGGCAGGGGCCTTGGGCCATGGGGTTGGAGGGGAGCAGGGACAGGATAAGGACAAGCCTTAGGAACCGTCCCTTTAGGGGTCCCTGGGAGGCTGGGAGGGGGCAGGAGGGATAGAGACTGGGTGTTGGGGGAATAGCAGGGGCTGAAGGGACAGAGACACTGGTGGGAGACAGACAGGAGGACAGACAGCAAGACGACACAGAAAACATGGGGTCCCCAGAATGAGGTCCCCCGGAAAGACAGCTGACAAGCAAGGCCTGAGTCTCCTCCCAGAAACTGGGGCAGGCCCTTTTACCAGAGTGCCAAATGATAGCATGTCAGAAGGCCCACCTGTGTCACCCAACCAAGGTCACCCCCCTGGAAGGCTGGTGGGGTCAGAGTCAGCGGGGCCTGCCATCGTTGCTTTGCCGACAGCCCTCTCCCAGCTGGAGACCCTCATCTGCTCCATTCACCTCCTAACCCTGAGAAAGGCCCCCCTCCCCTGCCTGTGAGGAGGAAAAAGAGTCCCCAAATTGCCTGAAGCTCTATACCTAACTCGCTAGCCTCCATACCCACCCACCCACCCCCCAGCCTTCAGAGTGCTGGGGCAGGGCCTCCTCTCAGCTGTCTTTCAGGGCTGCGGACCTCCCACCCTGCAGGGAAGTTCTAGCTATAGCCTTCTCCCTCCTGCTGCCTTATGGTCTATTGCCTTTCATCCTAGGGCAGGAGACATGAAGCCCCTTCCTGGCCAGAGGGAGACCCCGTGGCCAGGACCTTCTCAGGCACAGCCTTCCCTTGGCTGGCTCAGACCCATCCACACCCACATCACGTCTGGCTGCAAGAGTTCTCAGAGCCCCCTGCCAATCTCATGATTCCAATTTTCCCACCGATTACCCAAGACGCAGGCGTCCCAGGGAGAGGCAGCTGTTGTACCCAGATGTGGGGACATTGAGGGAAGAAATCAAGAATGTTCCTTAATGGATCTAGCCCCATAGGGCTTCCAGGACAAGACAGTGCGGTTTGGGGTGGGACCTGGAAGGGGCAGATGGGCAGGGGCATGGAGCCCAGGGGGAGGGAAGACTCAGGAGGTCTACCTTCCTTCCCATCAACCGCCTTGAGTGGCAGCTCTGGGGACCCAGCCCCAGATAAACTGAGGGGAGGATGTGGGTTTTAAAAAAAACTAAAGAGGCTTTCTCATGTATGTCCCTTCCTCCAGAAAGACAAAACAGTTTCCCTGTTCAGTCATTCCTCTCAGACAGTGAGAAGGACAATGACAAAGAAAGAACTATTTCTTGAAGGTTTCCAGTGAGCTAGAGACTCTACCTAAATTACCTCATTTAATCCTGGTACCCACCCCCGCAAGGAAAACGCCATTATCGGCCCCAATTTACACAGGAGGAAAATGAGCTTCAAAGGCGGAGTGACTTGCCCCAAACCACAAACCTGTCTGACTCCAGAACCGGAGCTCTTGACCCCTGAGCTAAGCTGCCTCCCATCTAGCCTTCTCAGGCCTCGGCTGTCTCCCCCCTCTTTCCAGCCCAGGCTCCAGGATACGTAATTGCTGAAGGACAGTAAGTGAAAGAGAAGGCTTGGCTTCTGTCTCCTTCTGCCTCATCCTACGGGTGGGAGGCAGAAGATTCTAACTCTGGGCTGCGAAGTGACCAGGGACCAGGGGAGGAGATGAGCTGTTGGGTTTGGAAAGAGCCTGACGAGGATCTCCTGAGCTTCACCTTTATTTTTATTTTTTTAAAGATTTTATTTATTTATTTGACAGAAAGAGAGATCACAAGTAGGCAGAGAGGCAGGGAGAGAGAGAGGAGGAAGCAGGCTCCCTGCTGAGCAGAGAGCCCGATGTGGGCCTCGATCTCCCAGGATCCCTGAGACCATGACCTGAGCTGAAAGCAGAGGCTTTAACCCACTGAGCCACCCAGGCGCCCCTGAGCTTCACCTTTAAGTGAGGTCTGGCCCTGGGGCAGTTGCTGCTTGCCTGCTCTCCTACCTCCTCCAGGAAGCCATTCACAGCCCCTTCTCCTTTTAACTTCAGAAATCCCCCAAGCACCCAGGCTAGGAAGAGTCTTAAAAGTCAGGGGACCCGCAAAGTGAGAGTCCGTGTCAGTGCTAACAGCCCTCACTCTTCCTCAGAGCCTTCTGTCTTAGAAAGCGGCTGAAACACAAATAGGGACATGTCAGGCCACCCCAGCCACCGGGTTGGGGCAGGGTGGGCAGAGGGCAGCCCAGGAGAGCCCACAGAAGGGCTGAGTCTTTCTCTGAAAGGGCTTCAGTGAGCCGTGGAATGCCTTCCCAGTGAGATGGAATCGTTAATTCTTCCCCAATGAGGCAGATGCCGGTGCCTAGGGCGACGCCACAGATGCCCGCTGTATCTGCAATTATCACACACCCCGGGGGTGTGGGGAGCCAGCAGGATACCCTCCCACAACCACCTCCTAGGCAGAAACATCTCTAGCTAGGCCTCTCCAAAGCGGTCTCTGGGGCTGGGCTGCTCTATGGGGTCTCTGGGTCGGAGGGTTCCCCGTGGGACCCTGGGTCTGGGGTATCCAGCAAGCTCTGTGGCTGGGATGAAAAAGAAGCCAGTGTGCTGGGATGGGGAGGTCTGCAGAGGTGAGGAAGGCAGGCTTGTGAAAAACCCAGCTCCTTCCCAGTCTTAACAGAACTCCGTGCCGGGACATGCAGTCAACTGGGCCAGGTGGTGGAGGCCACAGGCAACCAGAAGAAGGTTGTGGGGGAGAGGAGCCACCCTCCGGCACTGCCTCTGAGGAGGAAAATACGGACTGGATTATGGTCCCTGAATGGAATGGAATACAGCAAAGCCAGGACGGAACACAGTGAGTTTACGATTCAGACAGCTGAATCCTCTGGCCACTCCCTTATCCATCCTCTGGGCTGAGGGTAGACTTAGGCAAAATGTGTCTTTGGAGCACAAGGGACTATTTGTAGTGTGTGTGTGTGTGTGTGTGTGTGTGTGGTGCCCGCCCTTTCACACATGTGCCAATATTCTCTTGGGCCAAATCTCCAGTTTTCCAGGTTTAGCAGGAGCTTGGAAATATTCTTCCCACTCTCCTTGTGGTGAGGCATGTTTATCTGAGGGGAGAGGAAGGAGGTAGAACTTGTGACAGCTGGAAGAGACCTTAGAGATTCTCTAGTTCCACCCTCTCTTCTCATACCAAGGACACTGAAGACCAGAGTGAGCAATTCACTTGCCCAAGGTCACACAGCAGTAGGGAATTCAAGCCACCTGATCATGATCCCATGCTTGCTCTTCCCACTGCACTCCACTTCTCTGCCCTGGGGGATCAAAGAGCAACTCCCCGGTCACCTTCTCCTCCCCAGCAGGGCCGGACCCCTCTCTTTCTCACGGACCCCGTCCCCTGTACTCAGGCAACCACAATAGCCACAGGAGGTAAAGTGGGTCTATCAGGCTTCTCAGGATGATGCAAAGGTCATGCCAACCAGTCCCCTGCCCTTGGGTACACCACCAGCCTACTCACGCTCATAAACACCTGTCATTGAGGTCAAAGACCACCAAAGCTCTGCACCCTGGAGTGTCCCCCCCACACCCACACACACACTGGGAGGCTTTCTTTCCTATCTAACCTCTATTCCTCCTACTGCAGCGTGGGCCTGTTTCCTTTCAAGCTGTCCTGGACAAAGATGGGGGAGGGGAGAAGAATATTTTCTCCCTCCACAAACCCTTCTGTCTGCCCACCCGCAACAGAGCGGATGAGGGCAGGGTGTCCCCCGTGGCTGGGCCCTGAGCCCAGTGCAAGCATGAGGCACGAGGAGTGTGCTAGGAGAGCAGAAGCCTGAGTGTGGGAAAAGCAGCTCTTCTGGGAACTGTCCCTGCAACTCCTCACCCCTGCAACGCCTAGGTCTTGAGGTTAGGGGAGGGTCTTTTCTGGTTCCAGGGCCTTCTGTTGTCTCTGCCACGCCATTTATTGGGGGTTTAATACGTATCAAGCCATGTGCTGGACATTTTCTTCTATGATTGCATTTAATCTTTACAACAATCCCATGGTCAGAAATGTACCTGCCCCCTGGGATGATCCCTTTGTAAGACTAAATCTAACCTTGATCCCGCTTGCTCCATTTCCTTCTAGCCCAGTCCTCCTTGGTAGTGGAGACCTTCTTTGCCTCTATCTTCAGATAGCCTCGCCAGGACTCAGTGGCTCCACATTATCTTCTCCAGGCTGCCAACCTTTACCCCAGCCATGCCCCATGTGATGGATATTATAGGGGCGAAAGCAATAGAGGCAGGACTGGGGTCTAGGATCCACAACACTAGCCCCTGCCTGACAGCTCAGGCCAGGAGGCAGGGGAAGAGGCTCTGGGGCCAGTCCCCCGGAGGTGGGGACAGAACAAGAGATGGCAGATTCTCTCTCCCTGATCATGTCTGTGACCCTTGTAGGGACATGGGGCTTCACCTTCAGGGCCCAGAGATGCAATGAGCTAGTCCTCTCTGTGACCAGCTCTCACGTCCAAGTTGCAACCCACAAATACCCAGAGCCCAGGGGCCTGAGCAGAAGTGGGCAGGGCTCCAAGACAGTGTGATCTGCCCTGGGCTGGGGTGGGGAGCTGACACCAGAGGAGGGACTCTTACACCTGACTAAGCTACTTGGCATCTAGAGGGTGCTCAGGCCCTGGCAATGGAGGAGGGAAACCCCAAGCCAGCCTCGGCGGGGGCTTCATGCACCCCATGGTAGCCACAGGCAACTTCAGTAAATTCACACGGCACTTGGCTTCCCGGTTTGAACCTTCTGTAGCAGGGGTGATGAGGGTAGGGATCCCCTCCATTGGGGCTCCCCCATCCTGCCTCCAGCATGTCTGGAACTGATGGGCTAGACCCACCTCCCCAGGAAATGCTCAGGCCTCAGCTTCCAACCCCTCTAGGAGATGCTGGCAGTGAAAGCATGGGCCAATGGGCAAGGGAAGTCGGAATGGTGGGTGGGACTCTGGTCCTTGTGGGTGGCACCTTCCCCCTTCAAGCAGACACCATTAATATATGCAAAGCATATGCAAATCACCCAGAAGAGAGACACAACATCCACGGAATGTCAGAAGAGACCTTGGAGATGATCCAGCCCACACCCCCTCATTTCACAGGTGAGGAAAGAGGCCCACATCAGGCAGGGACTTGTTCAAGGTCACTCAGACATTTGGGTGCTGAGGAAGAATAGGAATGAGGTCCCTTTACTCAGAGTCTAGTGCTCTTTCCATGATGGTCCGGTCTTTTATATGGGAGGTGGACAAGATGGCAAAGGGGGCACAGGGCCTGGATGGGGCTCGAGGAAGGCCTACAAGAGACCAGGGGTGAGGGGCGGGGATAGGACCCCTCCCTTCCCACCTCTAGCTTGGAAGCCTGTGGGTGTCAGGGGAAGAGTGCACAGGGCAACAGTGATGCCTGGGACTGTGGGTGACCAGAGGGGCAGAGGGGCCGAGGCCAGAGGCGCTGGTTTCCGGCAGCCAAGCAGCAGAAGGGGGCAGGAGAACTGGAGTGTCTGAAGCCCAATGTCAGGGCAAGGTGCCTGCTGTGGTGAGGGGAGGGGGATGGTGCCCTCGCTACACACACATCTCCAAGGGCTCAGCAGCCCCCTTCCGCTCGGACTCTGATAACTGGCAGCTGACAGACCATAATAGTCAACCCAGGCGCGCCCTTCCGTGGCTGCGACTGTCCTCCACCCCCCAACTTGACTTCTCAACCTTCCAGACAGTCCTAGAAAGCAGGACCAATGCTGGGGGGAGGAAGACAGATGGGAGGAAGGCAGGCAGAGTGAGAAAAGGGGACACAAGGTGGGGGGAGAGAGAGAGAGAATGAAGTGCAGAACAGGAGAAACGGAGGGGCAGAGAGAAGGGAGGCCAGGCAGAAGAAGTGGGGAGACTTGGGGGCTGGGGGGCAGGGAATGGGGCATGGGGGGGGGCAGAGGGAATAGCGGAGCAGAAAGGGAGGGCTGCCGGCCTCTGGGACTGAAGGAAAGCCAGAGCCTGGGTATCAGGCATAGGAAGCCCATGGAGGCCTCGAGATTGTCTGGCAGGAGTTGGGGACCAAGCCCTGGCCCCTCTGCCCACCTCCCCAGCAATTCCTGGGCTGCCAGGAAATCATTCCCTCCTCCTCTGCCTCCCTCCCTCCCTCTCTCCCTTGGGGCAGCAGCCAAATCCAAAGCCTTCATCTCTGCTTTTCAGAGCTGGGAATGAAAGAAGGGGAAGCGAGTGCAGCCCTCAAACCCGCTGACGGCCAGATTTTTATTATCTTTGCTCGAATGGGCCCTAGGAAGCCAACAAGGGATTCTTCAAAGAGCATCTGAGTGGCTTATTGAAGCCTGCACCTGCACCGGCCCACCCACGACAGGCAGTAGGGGCTTGGGGGGCACAAGCTGTCCCCCACCTCCCACCAAGCCCAGAGACCAGATCTGAAGCTGCCAGGAGCCTCATCCTCAGCTCTGTGTGCCTAGGCAGGGGCCACTGGCTCAGGCAGCCAGGCTCAAAGGCCACACCCAGGCCTACGGGGTCTCTGAGGCAGGTCTGTCCCTCTCTGGGCCTTAAGGACACAAGCACAGGAAGAAACTGGATCTCCTTGCCAAAGCAAGAGGAGATAAGAGCTCAGGATTCCTCGAAAGAGAAGCTTTTATGGCAAGCCCTAGGTCTTTCTCCTGAACTCTCCCCCTGCCCCCTCCACAGCCCCCCTCTGCTGCCCTGGACTCCAACTCCCGTTTGCAGGATCCCACCCAACCACAGCTGCCCCTCCATTCCAGAGGCCCGGGCCCACCATTCAGTATGATCTGAACCCCAAAACACCCCTCCCTCCATCCAGATCCTCAAGCCCAGCTCCCTCCTTTCCCCAAGACCCGACCTGGAGTGGGGGTGGGGCTCAAACAGAGCTGGTACTTTAAAGAGTCCAGCGCCCTCCCTCCTAAGCCTGGGTTTTGCCAGAGAAAGTCAAGGTTGGCACTGTGCAGACAGGAGACATGCCACCTCCCGTCCCCCCAGCTCTGACCACACCGTTGAGATCGATGCCCGCAGCCAAAGAAGGAATCAATGGTTCTAATTAAACCCTTTTTCCAGGGTGGGTTCCTGGCCAGAGGGAGAGAAAGAGAGAGCGTCTGAGGCTCTGCATCCAGCACCCAACACTGTACCCTGTACATCTTTAAGAAACCTGGAGCTCAGCAGGAATCTGGCCAAAAAGACCCCAGACACCCCCCCACACCCGCCATTAGACAAGGAGGAAAGCAGAAGGCCTGGGGTGGGGGCAGGCCTCCTGATGGCTCCTCACCAGGGATCCTTCCCCTAGAATTTCCCCTCTCCACTCAGCCCTGCCTGAGGACCACAGTTGCTTCCTCCAGACCCCAGAGCACATGGGGGACACACATCTCCATCCCGCCCTGAGGGTCGTCATAGAGAATCAGCCATCACGGTAAGGGTGGAAGGAGCAGGGCGGCAGTGGGGGGGGGGTCACTGGACAAAGACCCTCTTGTCCCCAAGGCACAGTGGCAAGAAGCCAGGGCAAAGCCTTTGCACTTGCTGCCAATGGAGCCTGGGTGCCAGGCAATCTGGGTGGAGGGTGTGGGGGGGATCTTATTCTTGCAACCCCCCCCTTATGCCCTGAGCCCTCACCCCCAAGCCTTGCTTCTACACCAGGTCACCAGCTAAGTTTCTGCCCCAACAACTCTTAGCTCGCCTGGAGCCCTCCTTCCGGTGTGAATGCTGGGCCCTGACACTTGCTCGCAGTGGCCCCAACACCAACCAGAAGCAACAAAAACCCTCCTGCATAAACCCAAACTGTCCCCCACATACATACACACGCACAACCACAAGAGAGAAACCGCGGAGACAGCTGCCACCAGGAATGACAGAGCTGCACATTTTCATAGTGACAGTCTCCATCAAATGCAGCATCAATTCTTGAAAACCAGCAAGAGGGGTAGGGAAGGGAATGAGAGAAACTGAGGCATGAAGTTAGACAGCAAAGCAGTTGGCTCAAGGTCACCCAGATCAAGATACCCAGAGTCGGGAAGAAGGTATTCAACCTCCACCCCCTACAAAGTGCTCAAACCCCACACCAGGGAAAGCTGAGACCTACAAGTCCGAAGTCCGGTCAGCTATTCCCCCACTCCTCGTCCTCATCTCTTTCCCCTTCCCCCAAAACAACAGTAGCTCCGACATCTCCTGAGAAGTCTTCAACCAGGAGCCCTCCGCCAGCGTCGCGGGGGGGGGGGGGACGGGACACTTCCCTTAAAGTTGGGGGGGCCGCAGGACCTCCTGCTTCCACAGTATTTGGAGAGAGAGAAAAACAGTCCGGGATCTCCTCCTTGCACAGTCCTTGTTCCTGCTCACCTGGCTCCCCTCGGCCCCCGGGGTCCCTCGGTCCAGCCTCCTCCCTAGGAGATCGGGCGCTGCCCTCAGCCGTCCTCTCCCACCAGGCCAGGGCAAAGCGCCGGAGGCACTGCCAGGGCTGCATGGGGAGGGGTGGGGCAGGGGGGCTAGCACTAGCTGCCGCACACGCCCCGCCGGGCCCTGCCAGCCGAGCTGCGGAGGCACCCGGCCGGCCCCCTCTGCTTCCACCAGCATCCTGCTGCCCCCACCGACAGGACTCGGAGCAGGCCCGGGAGCTTCTGACGTAGCAGGGGGGTGCGTGGGAGGGGAGGGGGGACTATGGCGCGTCCCCTCCCCAGCCCCGCCCTCTGCCCCTCAGCCTCCAGCGGTCCCTACCTCTTAACTCACCCTGGATGTTCTCCCCAGCTGGGGGCGCCCTCCCCTGCCCTCTGGCCTCCGCAGGAGGAGGGCTTAAGATCAAATAGCCCCTCCCCCAGCCCCTCCCTCTTATGGCCCCTCCCTACCCGCCAGCTGAGCGGGGAGCTGGTCCCGTTTCAGCAACTGCTACCTAGGCTCCGAGGTCTCCAGGGCTAGGGCCACGAGGTGGGTGGGTGGGGGGGGAATAGTGTCTCGTATCCTGGCAACACAGCCAACCCCAGATGCACTCATCCCCTTCTTTCCCTGGGGGGCTAGCGCAAAGCACCTACCACCACCGTCCAAGCGCGTTCACCCCATTTTTGGGACCTGGGAGAAAGAGAGGCCTTTGAGGCTGCCCCCCCACCCACTTCTCCGTCACCCTCGCCTCCCCGCCATTCTCCTCTTCCTCCACCAAGG